>OZ014525.1:238327006-238591207 GCA_963966055.1 Lathyrus aphaca
TTACTTTGGGTTGTATAAATTACGTTTGGGTTTTATAATTATTTTAGGGTTTCATAATAATATGTTGGGGTTCTTATTATTTATAGAGTTACAAATATGGGGTTCATCTTAAAATAATAATAAAAAATAGTTTTTTTGTGGAATAATTATAAATGGGGTTTTAAAAGAATGGTTTTTAATAATTTAGTAAAAGGGGTAGTTAGAATTAATATGGTTAGGATTAGGGTTTAGGGGTAGAGGAATAAAACTACGATACTCTAATCTCTCTTATGATGGTACAAAGGCATATGGTCTTTGTACAAATATCTTAGCGAGTAAACTTAGGAAAAATTAGGGTTTTGGAATATTCATGCGATTTGGATTTTTTTACAAACAAATAAACCCTAAAGACTAAAAAGGATCATATTAAGTATAATAGAAGTGAGGGGTGTCTAACACCTTCCTCCCACTTAACTGACTCCCGAACCGTATGTCTCTACCTTATGATTTAGGTTTATCCTTATTTCCTTTAAACAAATAGGATGACGACTCTCAATTTTGAAGCCAGCCACGACACCCATCTTCTTCTTCCTCTTCATCAGGAGTAAGAAACTAAACCAACTTACTAAAACAATTAATATGAACATGGTTGTACTTCAAACATACGAGAGAAGTAGTTAATGACCCATCAGCAGGAGTCTCGATAACCATCTCTCCTTTCATAGGGGAAACAAAAAGTCCTTATATTCTCACACAATCAATAGAAATAAAATAGTGCGTAGCACCTATGTCAATCATAGCAATAAAAGGAATACTATTAATATAACAAGTACCTCTGATCAAATGATCCTTACTAGAAGTTTGTGTCCCTGTCAAAGCGAACACCTTTCCTCCAATTGCAGCTTTCTTTGATTTCTGGCAATGTGTACTGATATGACCATGCTCCCCACAGTTGTAGCAAGTAACTAGATTAGTTTTTCACTCAACAATCAAATGTCTAGGCTGACCACACTTAAAACATTTCTTCACGTCACTCGTGCACTCACTAACACGATGACCCAACTCACCACATATGTAACACTTCAGCAAAGCAGGAGCACCTCCCCCACTTGGCCTTTTGCCCTCAACCAATTTCTTTTTACCTTTATGAGCTAGCGCTGCATAAGGTTTTCCATGATGCATATGTTGCTTTCCTCTTATTTCAGCAAGACTTTTGAAATGGTCAGACCGAGCCTTGCTGTCTTCTTCAAAGATCCTATAACAATCCACCAAATTCGGAAATCTTTGGATCCTCTGATAACCAATATCTTGCTTAATCCCAGGCCTTAACCCATTCTCGAACTTGACACATTTCAAGAACTCAGCAGTCGCCTCACTATAATGCATATAAAACTTCGCCAAGTCAGTAAACTTGGCAGCATACTCAGTAACTGACATACTTCCTTGCTTCAGTTCCAATAACTCAATCTCTTTCTTTCCCCAAAAATCTTTAGGAATATACTTCCTCATAAATTATCTTCTAAACATAGTCAAATGTGACTGCCCCACCAGACACATCCAACCGCTGACGAGTGCCAACCCACCAATCATCATCTTCGGCCACCAACCTATGGGCACCCAACCGCACCTTACTGCCTTCAGAACACTACATCATCCTGAAGATCCTCTCGATCTCCTTGAGCTAATCTTATGCTCCATATGGGTCATACTTCCCCTTGAATGTAGGTGGATCATTCTTCTGAAACTCATCACTCTCACGATCCCCAACATTCATTGGGTTTTATACAGCTTGTGCCATCGCTTGCATAGCAACGGCAAGTGCAACATCGTTCCTCCCAATCATTCTAAATTTGTCACACAACAACAACATCCAGACAACATATAAGAATTTACAACAACACTCAACAATGACACAACGAATCAACGACACAACTATTTGGCCGGACGAACCGACCTGCTCTGATACCACTTTGTAACACCCAAAATATCCCACGAATTTGTATTGAAAAATTAGAGTAAATAAAATACACCGAAAATATTTGAGTGTCACAATCTACTAAAAAGACTCGGCTCAAAAGATACGTTTTACAAAATTTAGTTCAACTTGCAGCGGAAAAACTTCCAAAAGAAACATAAAATGTAATTCAACTACAAAATATTTTCTTAAACATAACCAAACAAAATAAATATTGTCCTGTCACCTAAAGCATGTATCAGAGCCAACTCCTAAATTGTGAAGTACACCGACTTCATTGACCACCACTCGACTTATCTTAATCACCTGCATGTTAACAACATAGGGGTAACATTCAAACAGAAGGGGTGAGATACTTACATCGCAAAAGAGAAAAATAATAAGAATAAAGCAAGTATCGAAAATTAGATCACCACTTCTCAATAACACTCAACTAAATAACCACACCACAACACATATCACATCATACACAACGAAAAATATTTATGCAATGAGACTCTACTGACTCTATGCATGCGGTACCATAATTCGATCTCTATTTCAAGATCCAATTCCTGTCAGAACTCTCGACCATTCTTTCGTGGTCCAGTATGATCCCTATTTCATGGCCATGTATGATCCCTATTTCATAGCCATTTATGATCCCTATTTCATGACCGCACCAACATCACATGGATCCCCACTAGGATCCAAGAAATATAACTTACCTTGCATATTGTTCCAACCATACACATGTCATGCAACATCAATGACACTCATGAATAGATACAACAACTTCATTATACAAATCAACATCAACAACTATAACGCAACGACTTACCACAATAACAACATCATCAACATCATGCATATTCGCATACAACAACTTATATCAACCTCAACGAAATTACATACAACAACTCAACATACCTCAACATGTTACATCAACACACATCAACAACAGTGCCATTTAATCACAACAACAACTAACAAACACATAACAACAACAACTAACAAACATATCAACTCATGTACATTTGCGGGTTATACTAATCATCACTCTAATTTAGTGTATAAATCCTCTCTAACTACCTCTAACATCATCACTTTACTCCATATCCATTACTATATTAATTAAATATTTTTAAGGAATTTTAAGGAATTAAATCATGTCATTTTTCACTCCATATCTCACTAAGCGAGGGGGCGTGCTTGCTGAGCGAGCAACTCTCTGTATTTAGCTCTCTAAATTTTCCACCTACTCGCCCTTTCTCCTTCTTCCTTCTCATTTTTCACGATCTTTCTATCGTTCACAAAACACAAATGTTTTCTCTATTTCCATATTCCAACATAACCCCTCAGACTCAATCTATGGTCTTCCTCTTTTACCCTTATCATCTTTACTAATTCGCCATTCTACATTTATCCTCTTAATATTCCAAATATTTAATTACTCACAAAATAATTATTTAATATAATACAATTCATATAATTAAATATTATATTAAATAATAATTCTTTCTTCCACACACAAACACCACACATCCAATTTAAATAATTAAAAAAAATTGGTACAACTAGCGAGAACGGGGTTACCCCGATTGATGTGCGTACTGATGTTGGATCCTCATGCAAGGAAAATAGTAACATCACATGCCAATATTTGTACATCACTACTATCTTTTGTACAATCTTCTTGATATTCTTCTTGTCTGCCTCGACAGTGCCATTCATCTTCGGGCGATACGAAGAAGAATTGTGATGCTCAATTTTGAAGTCCTGACACAATTCAGTCATCATCTTAATATTGAGATTAGAACCATTATTGGTAATGATTCTTTTGGGCACTCCATAGCAACAAATGATATCCTTCTTCAGGAATTGGGCTACAACCTATTTTGCAACATTAGCATAAGACACTTCTTTTACTCACTTGGTAAAGTAGTCAATGGCGACCAAAATGAAACGATGGTCGTTGGAAGCAATAAGTTCAATTTTGAGATCATGCTAATGCCCAACATTTCAAAGGGCCACAAAAAGACTTGGAAATCAACGGATTTGGAGGCACATGCACCTTATCAACATAAATTTGATACTTATGGCATTTACGGGCGTACTTGCAGCAATCAAACTCCATGGTCATCTAGTAGTACCCCCGATATTAATAATTTATTTTCCATGACATATCCTCCAGCATGAGTACCGAAGGAGCCTTCATGAACTTCCTACATTAACATGCCTGCTTCATGTCTATCCACGCATCTGAGCAAGACAAGGTCAAAGTTCCTCTCGTATAACATGTTATTCTGATTTAAGAAGAAACTGTTAGCCAATCTCCTCATAGTCTTCTTGTCTTTGTTGGATTCCCCTATTGGGTACTCTTTGCTCTTCAATAAACATTTAATGCCATAGAACCACAGGTTATCATCGTCAACCACTTTGGCTGCAAACACAAAAGCAGGCCTCTCAAGACGTGTCACATTGATTCTAGGCACGTAGTTCCATTGTTGCACTTTAATCATGGAGGACAAGGTTTCTAGGGAATTAGCCAACAAATTCTCATCACATGGCACGTGATGAATCTTTATTATTGTGAAGAATGTCAACAGTTTCCTCATGTAGTCTCTCTATGGAATCAAGTGTGGCTGGTGAACATGCCACTTTTCGTTAACCTGATTAATGACCAAAGTTGAATCTCTGAAAATGTCGAGGGTTCTAACCTGCAAATTAATTTCCTCTTCAATTCCCATTATGCAAGCTTCGTATTCCTCCTCATTGTTGGTGCATTCAAAAGTTAACCGGGAAGTGAAGGGCGTGTGAACTCCTTTCAATGTGATAATGAAGGCACCAACTCCATTGCCATTCATGTTAACGGCCCCATCAAACACCAGACTCAATTTGGATTCAGGGTCAGGCCCCTCCTCTGGAAGTGGTTCTTCGCAATCTTTCATATTGAGGAACATGATGTCTTCATCAAGGAATTCAAAATTCATCAGCTGATAGTCATCGATTGGTTGCTGTGCAAGATAATCTGATAGTATGCTTCCCTTGATGGCTTCCTGAGAAGTATATTGAATGTCGTACTCAGTCTGAACCATTTTCCAATGTGCAACCATTCTGATTAATGATGGTTTCTCTAATATGTACTTGACATGATTCATCCTGGAAATCAATAAAGTAGTGTGAGTAAGCATATACTGCCTCAATCGATTGGCATCCCATGAAAGTGCACAACATATCTTCTCAATCATCGAGGACTCATAGTCTGTGAACTTCTTGCTCAGGTAGTAAATGGTGTGCTCTTTCCTACCTGTCTCGTCATGTTGACCGAGGACATAACCCATTGACCCCTCAAGCACAATAAGGTACATAATCAAAGGCTTCCCTGGAACCAGAGGCATGAGGATTGGGGGTTCTTGTAGATATTCTTTGATTTTGTCGAAAGCCACTTGGCAATCTTCATTCCACCTGACAGCTTGATTTTTGCTCAGCAGCTTGAATATTGGTTCGCACGTAGCTGTTAGGTGAGATATGAACCGTGAAATGTAGTTCAATCAACATAAGAAGTCACACAATTCTTTTCTTTTCTAGGTTTAGGCTTTTCTTGTATATCTTTCACCATTGTAGGATCAACCTCAATCCTTTTTCACTCACAATAAAACCCAATGGTTTATTGGAACACACTCCGAAGGTGCACTTGTTCAGATTCAACCTCGTTCTTAATTTTCTCAACCATTCAAACAACTTGGCCAAGTTGACCATGTGTTCTTCCTCTGTTTGTGACTTCTCAATCATGTCATCAACATATACTTTGATCTCATGATAAATCATATCATGAAAGAGAGTCACCATAGCCTATTGGTACGTTACCCCAACATTCTTGAGACCGGACGACATCATTTTATAACAGAAGGTTCCCCAAGGGGTTATGAATGTAGTCTTATCCATGTTCTCTAGTGACATTTTAATCTGAGTATATCCTGAAAAGCCATCCATGAAGGAGAATACCGAGTATTGAGTTGTGTTGTCGACCAATACATCAATGTGCGGCAATGGGAAATCGTCCTTTGGACTAGCTCTGTTCAGATCTCGGTAATCAACACACATGTGCACCTTGCCATCCTTCTTTGGTACTGGCACAATATTGGTAACCCAGTGAGGATATCTTGTAATGGCCAAAAACTCAACATCAAACTGTTTTTAAACCTCTTCCTTGATTTTCATAGCCATGTTGGGTCGAGTTCTATGCAGTTTCTATTTTATTGGTGGAAAATCTTCCCACGGTGGTATTCTGTGTATTACAATGTCGGTGTCAAGTCGTGGCATGTCTTGGTAGGACCAGGTGAAGATGTCTATCTATTCTCGGAGCATTTCGATCAACCTGTTTTTCACAGACTCTTCTAAGCCGGCCCCGACCTCCACCTATTTTCTGGCCTCTTTTGTTCCCAGATTCACAATTTTAATAGCTTCTTCGTGCGGCTGAATCACCCTCTCTTCTTGATTTAACAACCTGGCTAACTCTTCAGGTAGTTCACAATATTCTTCACCTTCCTCGTCGGCTTGGTAAATTGGATTGTCGAAATCATATCGAGTCATAGCATAGTCGTTATCGATGAAACCCAATAGGGTGTATCTGCATGAATGATGATTCATGGTTTGTTTTAGAATGAGTGTGAGAAAGTGGGAACATACATTTCCATTTAATATTTAAAGCAAATAAAAAATGAAAGACAGGGAACATCATATTATGAATGCAAAAATCGTCCATTTTATTGATGATTAAACATTGTACAGTGAAACAAAGATACCCTTACAATGAGTTGCTACGTCTCGTGCAAGACATATAGCTTTCATACAATGACATGCAAAATAAAAGACAATTACTCTTGCTGCAAAGTAGCAATGACAATTCCCTCTGATGACCAGTTATTGACCTCCAATCCTGGAACACTCGGGTTGTTCTAATCATCAAGTTTGCAGTCACTGCCAGCTTTATTTTCATGGATGGTGTAGATACGGTTGTAGTTGACTATCCCAACATTGGAGAAAGTAATTGGCCCCATCCGACCTCTGGCATTTTATGTTGTTGTTGCCTGAGAAGGTTGATACCCAACTATGAACATGTCTTTCTTCTTGGTTACTTCAATCATTTGGCCCCAGCCTTCAGCATTACTAGATTCAATCACTTCTAGTGCTTGCTTGTACGATGCAATAAACACCCTTTTTTTCTTCTTTGCGGATACTGATACAGATTCAACCCTGAATGGCTCAAAAGCTTGGCAAGGATTTTCATGTATTTCCTCATCCATCTCCACATATTTAAAGGATGACAAATGGCTTATGAAAATATCTTCTTCTCCGTATATTATAATAATCTTCCCGTCAATGACGAACTTGACCTTTTGGTGCAGGGTATAGGACACAACACCAACAACATAGATCCTTGGACGCCCAAGTAAGTAGCTATAAGCGGGCTGAATTTCCATCACATAGAAAGTTTTATTGAATACCTATTGACCCACTTTGATTGGGAGCTCTACTTCGTCGAATACGGATCTCCTTGAACCGTCGAATGCTCGGACCACCAAATCACTGGGTCGGAGCACCACACAGTCATAGTCTAACTTTATCAGAACTTTCTTCGGGAGAACATTCAAAGATGACCCTGTATCAACAAGCATGTGCGAAAGAAAAGCTCATTTGCATTCCATAGAAATATGTAAGGCTCTATTATGGTTTCGGCCATCCGCAGTCAAATTAAGATCGGTGAAACCTAGCCCATGGTGTCATACCCTAAAATTTTCCCTCTTATTTATTACCAACCTTAAGCGGTTTATGCTTCGTCATCTAGCATATCCTTCTATATTACATTGCATCGCATTCAGAAAAATAATAAATAAAATAAATCATCATCATCTGCACGTGCATGAGGCTTGTGATCAAGTGTCTTTCATCGATCTTTGGAGCTCAAGAAGAAGAAATAATACCACAAAAATAATCCAAATCATTTCCAAAATGTCCTACCAAAGAAAGGAAGAATTCAAGTTTTTCTTCCGTTAACCGGTTAACGAGGGTGAAATTTGTGAAGAAATTTTAAATTATGGTTGGTTTTCCCACAATTCCCTCCACTTTTTCGTTTTTGTTTCACACTTCATTTTTCCTTGGACTTTTCCACCACTTTCTAGACCCTTCCACACTCTTCCAAGGGATATTCCAAGGAATATTCTAGAAATTCTAACCAACTTTAACTAACTCCAAGCCTAATTCCTAACCTCCTTTTCCAAACCTCATGCCCAAGCTAGCTCCATACCCAAAGCTTGCTCAAAACCTAATTTGTATATAAGTTGAATTCACTCAAAACCTCACAACTAGAACTTCATTTTCCCACAACTTCAACCATTTTCTCACAATTTCACTTCATCTCTCTCAATTCTCTCATTTTCTCTCAACTTTTCCTCCATTTTCAATCTTTTACCAAAGCTTCTTCACCAAGGATTCTTCAAGTTTCACATTGAAACTTGAGGAGTTTGAAGCTAAACCTCAATTCAAACATCAATTCCACAGGTTATTGGATAAGTTGCTGTTGTTTTGGATTGATTTGAGCTTATTGGAAGTGATTTCACAAGAGTTCATCAAGATCTTCATCAATTGCATTTATTTTGAACTCTCGCAGAACGAATCAATGAATCTCTGGTTTTCTCTTCATTTGTGCATCGATCGACTTGCAACAATCACCAAAGCAAGCTCCGCTTTGTAGGTTGGTGAATCTGAAACCGCTTTTCGCTTTTCATTTATTCACTTCATCTCGCTGTATGGCATTCTTTGATCGTTTTATCGTTGCTTGCGTTTTGATCATTTTACGGCTTGATTGCGATTTGTTCGATTTGCTTGTTAATAGCTAGAATCATAGCTAGTTCTTGGTGCTAATAGGTGTTAGAGGACTAGGTTTGAGTATAATTTTCATTCTAGCATGTTCATGGATGTAATAGGAACCTTTGAAGCCGTTAACCGGATAACGCTGTTTGAATTTGGAAAAATTGCTTGGTTCATGGCATGTGTGTGCATTGTTCATTCTTTAATAACCATAGCTGGTTCATGGCATGTGTGTTACATAATATGTTCATAACATTTTGTGACCATAATTTGCATGATTTAGCATCCTTCGTAGCATAATAACCAACATGTACACCTCTGGTTTTTGCATTGCATTATGAAGTCATTCACATCTTGGTTCAATTATATGCATATTGAGGAAAATTGCATAATGTAAAAAACTCCAAAAAAATCAATTAGTTTGCATTATTTAATTGCATGATTGTTGTTGCATTCCATTCTTAATAATCCATTGCATGTTATTGCATAATCTTGCATAAAATTTTCATTACTTGCTTGCATTAAAACTCATTTTTGTGCGTTTGAAAATATTCAAATCTGCGTTGTTTTCATAGTTGTATTTTAAAACAGGTGCTGTAAAATCATGTTGCAATCATGCTGTTTTGATTTTTTACACCTATTATGCATGCTATTTATTAGCTGTAATCGGATGTTTGCATCTTGCCTTGCATTTAGTAGTTGTTTGTGCTATAGGAGCTGTAGTAGCTGCTGGATTTTTGCTTTGCATAATTTTA
The DNA here is from genome assembly GCA_963966055.1 of Lathyrus aphaca. Classification (NCBI taxonomy): domain Eukaryota; kingdom Viridiplantae; phylum Streptophyta; class Magnoliopsida; order Fabales; family Fabaceae; genus Lathyrus; species Lathyrus aphaca. Next base: position 238,336,568 of record OZ014525.1, read on the forward strand.
GGTCTCTTAGACTTAGGATCGAGTCTAGATTAGGTCCTAGATGTATTAGGATTTGTTTGGTACTTATTTACCTCATTCCTTTTATCATGTTTATTCTAATAACCTTTTTTTTGTAGGGGGGTGGAGGTAAGTTCACATTGCTTCTTCCTTTTAAAATTCTTTACGCTTTCAAAGTGTATTTGTTTTAGCATTTTGCTTAGTTTGTATAACTTTATGCTAATTCCCTTAGAAATGACTTAGCTTCCTTAGGAAGTAAGTTATTTTCTAATTCCCTTTTCTTTTTCCTTTTCCCCCATTAGGATTAGAAAACCGCACTAACATAGGTTCATCCATGCATGATAATACTTAGGATTATTAGTCTCCCTTAGACTTTTCCCTTTGGTTCGCTTTGCTTTCTTTCTCATCTCAAAAGTGAAGTAAAAAAACACCTAATAAAGGTCAATCTTCACGTACTCCATGAGACTTTGTCGTGGGTTATTTATACACGTCCCATTTCGGGGCGAGGTGTAAGGAATCTAACACGATGAACAAGTCTTAGTATGGGAAGGTTCACAAACAACAATACAAGAAAACATTTCTTTAAACGATAGTACTCAAACAACACTCGTCTTTTCCTTTGGGAATTCTTTTCTCATCCCACTCACTCTCAACGTGAACCTGCGACGACTTGTCTCATTTGTAAGACGGTAAATGCACTCGTGCCAGACGAGCGTGCAACACCTGATCATAGACATAAGCAATTCCAGCTCTAAAAAACACAAATAAATAGTTTCCACCTTAGCTAGGCGAACTACGACGACTCTGGTCCTCATTTTCCCGATGAGGTACGTAGGAAGCGGGGTAGGGCCCGTTCGAGCACATTCTTTATTTTTCCTACATTTTCCCCCTTTTCTCTTTGATCTCTTTTTCCAGTTCCCTCACTCACTCCATTCCAATTATAAAGTTCATTTGTTCAGCAACATCTTTCTTCTCACCCTTTAAAATAGACAAATAAGTGTGGATCCCGTCGAGTACGACAGACAATCTAGGGTGTTAATACCTTCCCAGGTCGTAACCGACTCCCGAACCCAGATCTTTGGTTCACAGGACCTTGTCCTTTCCTTTTCTCTTTGGTTTGTGCAACATTACCTTTCCCATTCATTCGGGATAAAAATGCCTGGCTAGAGACTCTACCTTTTCCACGCCACTTTCGCGTTTGTACTAGGATGAAAATCCCGGGAGTGACAACTGACGACTCAGCTGGGGCTCGAACTCAGAATCTCTGGTTTCCCTCTAATTGTCAATCCTAGCGCCTGTTTGTTTCTATTTCTTTGGGAGTTTATCTGTTTGCTACTGTGTGCTTTAGTTTGACTTTATTGCTTTCATTTACAGCTTTACTTTACAACATTTATATACCGCCTTAAGTATTTATTTTCCTTGCATCATATATATTGGACTGTGTTGGTTTGGATTTTTTCTGTGGGTGGGAGTTACTGAGAGATAAGCCAACTACCTGACTTGTGTGCACCATAGAATTAGCGTGGACATACATTGTACTCCCATGGTATCTCACCATGATGAGTGGCGATGTGTTCCACACCTAGATTATGACCGTCTTGGAACTATTCTGTATGGGGATTACTCCACTTCAGGGTACGACCTTGATAGTTATGTGCATCTAGTGACCGATCATTGAGGACCTTAATGTGTCACTCCCCGGACATTCGCCCAGGTGCAAACGTGAATTGTCGGCGAGAATGGTCGGATGGTGAAGGTTGAATAGAGTCGCCAGCTAGGCATTTTTATCCCGAAGGAAAGGTAATGTTGCATAAACCTAGAAAGAAGTGAATAAGACGGTTGCGAACCAAAGAGACTGGGTAAGGGGGTTGGTTACAACCTGGGAAGGTATTAGCACCCAGATCGTCCGTCGTACTCGACAGGATCCATGCTTACCTGATTGTGTTTAAAAAAAAGGGGAAGTGTACGTGCTGACTGAATATAAAAGAGATGGATGTACAAAGTGACAGTGCAAAAAGAATAGGAGTTCAAACTGAGGCTAAGAAAAGAAAGCTAGAAAGAGAAGAGGGGGAGACCTGGGGACTTTTGTTCGATTACCGTTAAGTTATGCTTACGTATCCTCTCGTGCAATGAGGAAGTCAGAACACCATAGTTCGACTCAAAGAGACTTGGTGTTTTGGTGTGAACTGCTTGCTTGTCTATGCTCAAGTGTATGACTCGTCTGGCTCGAGTGCTGACTGTCTTGCATTAGACGGAAGAAGCGAGTTCTGTAACACCCCCTTTCTATACCCCCAAATAATCAATTAAATCATTTAGCACATGTTAAAAATTTCATCAGAGTATAATTAAACATGGTATAAAAGGGGCAATGCCACATTATACTTGAATATTTAAAACATACAACACCTGCTCATTAAGATATGCAACAAACGGGGTAACTTGCAAACACGAAAGATTTCATCCTTACACCCGTATTCATGTAATTCAAATAACAGCGAAAACCACATAACAATTTCAAACATATATACTTATCATAAATATATCCACAAGTTTGAATCAACAAAATAATGCCATGCTTACATAAAACATCTATCATGAAAATACATATACAAATGCATTCACAAAAAGGCATTAAGCCAACCCTAGCTACCCGGTGCTACATATTAGAGCCGACCGACCAAAATATGAAGACGAGCTTCACAAAAATTGCCATTCAGCAATCTACTCTGCAATGCCTCGTAGAGCATCATAAAACAGCGGAAGGGTTAGAAACATTATCATAATAACATTGCATATAATTATATATCTCAACATATAAAATGCACATAAAGCGTATTCTCACCATAAATCATTCCTTATCACCTATACACATCGCAACGTGTACATACACAAAATCAAGCATATTCACCATGCACCAATTCACTAATTCACATAAACTTACATTATTTATGTTTATTCCTCAACTCTATTCATTCCGCATAAACATACGTCTAGCTATGTTTAATCACACATATACATTACAAATGTATAAATCACATACATATACATATATCAAACATGCATATATACAATCAAGTATGTTTCATCACACATACTATCATCTCCATAATACTCCAAATAAACATATGCACATTCATGTTTATTTCTGCATATCATAATTAAAATGATAAAATGCAACTCATAGAGACCGACACACGACTCTATGCAGATGCAAATGTGGTACCGACTCAACATTTTAGCAGGTTCACTCAGGAACCAAATGGAATCATCGCTTGTTACCTAAAGTAACTCCCCGTCGGGCACACGATGTTCCCAATTGCTCACACCCCACATGGGCACACAATGTTTATGAATTGCTAACACCCCACACGGGCACACAATCTGATTGCTCACACCTCATACGGGGACACAATCTGATTGCTCAAACCCCACACGGGCACACAATCAATGTGAATAAATCACCCATCGCTCACACCCCAAACGGGCAGACGATGTTTCTGGATTGATCACACCCCACACGGGCACACAATCTGATCGCTCACACCCTGCATGGGCACACGATCTTGTTGTAGTCATCGCTCACACTCCACATGAGCACACGATGCTAAAATGGATTCACAAGGAATCCCACAACACAAGAATGCATACATTATGCTTACATGCAAAATGACACACAACATTCTTGAAAATGCATACATATTCACAATATAGTTATGCATTCATCTCATTCAATTAACATACATTGACATTCAATTCAAACAATGTATTCATTTGCCAAACGGCCACAACATCACATCAACCCATATTTCCATAATTAATTCATTTACGTTTTATCGGAAAAGTCGGGTGGAAGTCAGCTAAAAATTACATTTCTTAGCATCATTAGTTTCTACGCATTTCTAGCTTCAAATCGATATAAGGAACACTAAAAACGGACACCCGAAACTAAAGCTACGAATTAAAACACATATTCCCTCAAAACCTACAGGCTCGCTGAGCACCCTCTCGCTCGCTGAGCGAGAATCACCCCGGAACTTTCGCTGAGCGACCAATGCAATTTCCAGAATGTCCAACTTCGTAGCAGTAAACTCTTTCACTCCAAAACTCCACCAAAACCCCACTAAACATGATCAACAACATGTACTAGCTATCATACTTCGATTATAATGATTTCTAACCGATTAATCTACCAATTTCTCACATTTTCTCATCAAAACCCTAAACCTAACATTCTCTAAAACTTCTCCAAATCATAATCTCAATCAACCAAACACATACATAATCATACACAATATTAAGATAACAATACTTATCACCCTTACCCGATTATACCGATTCCTAGGAGCAATCTTGAAGCTTTTCCAACTTTCCCTCTTTTCTCTTCTTTTTCTCTTCTCTCCTTTTCTTTCTTCTCTTTTTCTTTCTCTTCTTACTAACTTTTTATTTCACTCTTTCTCACTCTCTTATATTCTTTTTCTTTTTATTTCTATTTCTATTTCTATTCTTTCCACCCAAATATCATTTCCTCTCAAAATGACCAATTCTACTAATTTCTAACTTATTACTAAATAACAAATACCTAAATACCCTTTTATCCAATTTTACCCGAAAATTCACAAATCGGTAAAATCACACAACATATCATATCATCATGATAATTTCACAAATAAAACTATTATCACACAAATAAAATAAAAGACTCCACAAAAATTGGGAAAATCGAATCGGGGCGTTACAACTCTCCCCCACTTTAAAAATTTTCGTCCTCGAAAATATTACCTGATCCAAACAACTCCGGATACGACTCGCGCATCCTATCTCCAATTCCCAAGTCATATTGCCTTCCGCAGCGCCTCCTCATGCCACTTTCACAAGCGCAATATCCTAGCCTCTTAGCTTCTTAATTTCACGATCCAAAATCCTAACCGGCAAAGCTTCCACCGTAAGGTTATCTCTTACTTCAACTTCGTCCATAGGAATAACATGCAACGGATTCGGAACATACTTCCGAAGTTGCGAAACATGGAATACATCATACAAATTCGAAAGACTCGGAGGCAACGCCACACGGTAAGCCACAACACCCACTCATGCAGTAATCTGATACAGTCCAATAAAACAAGAAGTCAACTTCTTCGACTTCAAAGCACGACCCACACCCGTAACTGGTGTAACTCTCAAGAACATATGGTCTCCTTCCTGAAACTCAAGATCCTTCCTTCTCTTGTCATGATAACTCTTTTGTATACTTTGAGAAGCTCTCATCTTCTCCCGAATAAACTTTACTTTTTCCGTCATTTGTTGTACCATGTCCGGTCCAACTACCGTTATTTCCCCAGTTTCATGCCAACACAAAGGTGTTCGACATCTCCGCCCATACAAAGCCTCAAATGGTGCCATACCAATACTCGAATGAAAAATGTTATTATAGGTGAACTCAATCAACGCTATATAACTATCCCAAACACCACCTTGCTCTAGAACACATGCACGCAACAAATCCTCCAACGATTGGATTGTCCTCTCGGTTTCACCGTCCGTTTCCGGATGGTAAGCCGAACTCAATCTTAGCTTAGAACCCAAATCCTTTTGCAAACTTTCCCAAAACCTCGATGTAAATCTAGGATCTCTATCCGATACAATACTCTTAGGAACTCCATGCAACTTCACAATCACAAAAACATAAATCTCGGCTAGCTTCTCCAAAGAATAACTAATATCAATCGGAATAAAGTGAGCAGATTTAGTAAGCCTATCCACAATTACCCAAATAGTATTATGACCTCTTTGCGTATTCAGAAAACCCGTAACAAAATCCATCGATATACTATCCCATTTCCATTCCGGAATATCCAACGGTTGCATTAAACCACTAGGCTTCTGATGTTCCACCTTAGACTTCTGACAAGTCAAACACGCATAAACAAAATGAACTATATCTCTCTTCAATTCGGACCACCAAAAGATCTTCTTCAAATCTTGGTACATCTTATTCGCTCCCGGATGTATACTTAAATTACTCCGGTGTCCCTCTTCCAATATCATCTTTTTCAACTCCTCATCATCGGGAATACAAATACAACCACGGAATCTCAAAACTCCAAAATTATCAACCTTGAAATCCTCATTCTCATTCATCATCAAATCAACAAATTTCGAATCCAACTTTTTCTTTTCACAAACGGTTGCCAGAAAATCATTCGTAACACGTAGCATACCAAGTCTCACGCTTCTCGGCGTCATCTCGCAAACCAAACTCAAGTCTCTAAAATTCTCCAAAAGTTCCCATTCCCTTATCATCAATGCGGACATATGTAACAACTTACGACTCAAGGCATCGGCCACCACATTCTCCTTACCCAGATGGTAATTTAGACCAAAATCATAATCTTTCAAAAGTTCTAACCATCTCCTTTGTCTCATGTTCAATTCCTTTTGATCGAATAAATACTTCAAACTTTTGTGATCACTAAGAACTTCGAACCTTGCACCATAAAGATAATGCCTCCAAATTTTTAGAGCAAAAACCACAACCTCTAATTCCAAATCATGTGTAGGATAATTCTTTTCATGCACCCTCAATTGTCTTGAAGCATACGCTACAACTTTTCCCTCTTGCATCAAAACACCACCTAACCCAAACAATGAAGCATCACAAAACACCACCAATGGTTCCGCCGGATTCGGAAAAATCAAGATTAGAGTCGTTGTTAACCTTCTCTTAAGTTCTATAAAACTTTCTTCGCAATGAATATCCCAAATAAAAGTCTTTCCTTTACGAGTCAACTGCGTTAACGGAAGTGCCAACTTCGAAAATCCTTCAATAAACCTTTGATAATAACCCGCCAAGCCTAAAAAACTTCGAATGTCTGTAACCGATCTAGGAACTTCAAATTGCATTACCACATCAATCTTGGATGCATCAACACTAATACCACCATCGAAAATAACATGCCCAAGAAAACTTACCTTCGAAAACCAAAACCCGCACTTTGACAACTTAGCATACAATTGCTTCTCTTTGAAAATCTGTAACACAATCCTTAAATGCTCTTCATGCTCTTCTTGAGACTTAGAATAAATAAAAATGTCGTCGATGAACACAACCACAAAACAATCCAACTGTTCGTGGAAAATACGAGTCATGTATTCCATAAACACACCCAGCGCATTAGAAACTCAGAATGGCATCACAGAATACTCGTAATGACCATACCGTTTCCTAAAAGCCGTCTTTTGAATATCCGCTTCTTTCACACGAATTTCGTGATATCCTGATCTCAAATTAATCATACTAAAAACACGCGCGCCAACTAATTGGTCCATCAAATCATCGATCCTCGGAAGCGGATACTTGTTCTTAATTGTCACCTTGTTCAACTGTCGATAATCAATACATAGTCGCATACTTCCATCCTTCTTCTTTACCAACAATACCGGCACACCCCAAGGAGAAACACTCGGCCTAACAAACCTCTTATCCAACAAGTCATTCAACTGCTTCTTCAATTCTACCAACTCTGAAGCTGACATACGATACAGTGCCATCGAAATCGGTCTAGTACCCGGAACTAGATCAATAGAAAACTCACCTTCTCTTTCCAGCGGTACAACCTTAATATCATCCGAAAACACTTCTGGAAAATCACACACCACTGGAAACCTACTTATCTCCATTTCTCTTTCCACTGACAACGATGCAAACAAACAAAACAATTGAACTTCGTCCACTAAAAGTTTCTTCAACTCTTTCGTGGATAGGAAACTCTCTTCTTCATCATCCAAAGATGGAAACCTTACTAACTTATGATAACAATCTATATGAACTCGATTAAACTGTAACCAGTTCATACCCAAGATCACGTCCAAACCTTCCAACGACAAACAAACTAAATCCATAACAAAATCTTTACCATACATGGTCAAAGAACAACTTACACACACTAAAGAAGTAGTTATCGACCCTGAAGTAGGAGTCTCAATAACCATCTCACCACCCCAAGAAGACATAAACAAATTCAAACGCTTAGCGCACTCAAGAGAAATGAACGAATAATTCGCTCCCGTATCAATAATAGTAACTAAAGTTGTACTATTAATAAAGCATGTACCTTTAATCAAACGGTCTGCACTAGTAGTATCCTTCCCTGCTAATGCAAACACCTTTCCGCCCGCCTGAGCTTGCTTCAGCTTAGTACACTTAGTACTAATGTGACCAACTTCTCCACAATTGAAGCACTTCATAACATTTCTCCTACACTCGGTAGTAGCATGTCCAAGACCTCCAAAATTTGAACATTTCACAATATTCTTCCCACACTCAAAATACTTGTGGCCCAAATCACCACACTTGTAACACTTAATGGGACCAGAACTCCCTCCACCAGATCTCCTATCAAATTTTCCCCTATGTTTTCCCTTATCAGCGGGTGTCACATACGGTCCACTTCTAGCTTGTTGCTTCCCTTTCCTCTCATTCACACTCTTGTAATGTGTAGAACGAGCTTTGATATCTTCTTCAAAGATTCTATAACATTCAGTCAAACATGAAAACCTTCTAAGCCTCTGATATCCCACAACTTGCTTAATCTCAGGACGCAAGCCATTCTCATACTTAATGCACTTAGAAAACTCAGCAGTAGCAGCAACATAATGAGGATGAAACTGAACCAATTCCACAAAATTAGCAGTATAGTCAACCACTGACATACTACCTTGCTTCAGCTCAAGGAATTCCATCTCCTTCTTTCCCTTCACACTCTCAGGGTAGTACTTCCCTAAGAACTCAGTACGAAAAAACTTCCCAAGTTATCTCTTCATTATCCTCCTCAAGCGCTTGACTTCTACCGACCCACCAATCATCGGCTTCTTCCTTCAGCATGTGAGAACCAAGCCTCACCTTACTCTCTTCAGCACAGTCCATTACTCTAAAGATTCTTTCAATCTCCTTCAACCAATTCTGAGCACCATCAGGATCGAATCTTCCTCTGAAGACCGGAGGTTGGTTCTTCCTGAACTCATCATTAACATTCGCATTCGGCGCTCCCTGCACCGCCCTAGCCATTGCTTCCAAAGTAGCAGCCATATCATTGTCGTTTCTACTAGCCATATTCTGATTGTTCCCAAAGACAACAACAAGATTAAACTAAAGTTCAATCATAACAACATCAAGACAGACACAACTGACTCGAACACTGGCTTTGATACCACTTAATGTAACACCCCCTTTCTATACCCCCAAATAATCAATTAAATCATTTAGCACATGTTAAAAATTTCATTAGAGTGTAATTAAACATGGTATAAAAGGGGCAATGCCACATTATACTTGAATAATTAAAACATACAACACATGCTCATTAAGATATGCAACAAACGGGGTAACTTGCAAACACGAAGGATTTCATCCTTACACCTATATTCATGTAATTCAAATAACAGCGGAAACCACATAACAATTTTAAACTTATATACTTATCATAAATATATCCACAAGTTTGAATCACCAAAATAACGCCATGTTTACATAAAACATCTATCATAAAAATACATATACAAATGCATTCACAAAAAGGCATCAAGCAAACCCTAGCTACCCGGTATTAAATATCAGAGCCGACCGACCAAAAGATGAAGACGAGCTTCACAAAAATAGCCATCCAGCAACCTACTCTGCAATGCCTCGTAGAGCATCATAAAACAACAGAAGGGTGAGAAACATTATCATAATAACATTGCATATAATTATATATCTCAACATATAAAATGCACATAAAGCGTATTCTCACCACAAATCATTCCTTATCACCTATACACATCGCAACGTGTACATACACAAAATCAAGCATATTCATCATGCACCAATTCACTAATTCACATAAACTTACATTTTTTATGTTTATTCCTCAACTCTATTTGTTCCACATAAACATACGTCTAGCTATGTTTTATCACACATATACATTACTAATGTATAAATAACATACATATACATATATCAAACATGCATATATACAATCAAGTATGTTTCATCACACATACTATCATCTCCATAATACTTCAAATAAACATATGCACATTCATGTTTATTTCTGCATATCATAATTAAAATGATAAAATACAACTCATAGAGACCGATACACGACTCTATGCAGATGCAAATGCAGTACTGACTCAACATTTAAGCAGGTTCACTCAGGAACCAAATGGAATCATCGCTTGTTACCTAAAATAACTCCGCGTCGGGCACACGATGTTCCCCATTGCTCACACCCCACATGGGCACACAATGTTATCGATTGCTCACACCCCACACGGGCACACAATCCGATTGCTCACACCCCACACGGGCACACAATCAATGTGAATAAATCACCCATCACTCACACCCCACACGGGCACACGATGTTTCTGGATTCCTCACACCCCACACGGGCACACAATTCGATCGCTCACACCCACATGGGCACACGATCTTGTTATAGTCATCGCTCACACTCCACATGAGCACACGATGCTTCAACGGATTCACAAGGAATCTCGTAGCACAATAATGCATACATTATGCTTACATGCAAAATGACACACAATATTCTTGAAAATACATACATATTCATAATATAGTTATGCATTCATCTCATTCAATTAACATACATTGACATTCAATTCAAACAATGTATTAATTTGCCAAACGGCCACAACATCACATCAACCCACATTTCCATAATTAATTCATTTACGTTTTATCGGAAAAGTCGGGTGAAAGTTGGCTAAAAATTACATTTCTTAGCATCATTAGTTTCTACGCGTTTCTAGCTTCAAATTGATATAAGGAACACTAAAAACGGATACCCGAAACTAAAGCTACGGATTAAAACACATATTCCCTCAAAACCTACAGGCTCGCTGAGCGCCCTCTCGCTCGCTGAGCGAGAATCACCCTGGAACTTTCGATGAGCGAGGGATAACTCGATGAGCGACCACTGCGATTTCCAGAATGTCCAGCTTCGTAACAGTCAACTCTTTCACTCCAAAACTCCACCAAAACCCCACTAAACCTGATCAATAACATGTACTCTCCATCATACTTCGATTATAATGATTTCTAACCGATTAATCTACCAATTTCTCACATTTTCTCTTCAAAACACTAAACCTAACATTCTCTAAAACTTCTCCAAATCATAAACCCAATCAACCAAACACATACATAATCATACACAATATTAAGATAACAATGCTTATCACCCTTACCCGATTATACCGATTCCTATGAGCAATCTTGAAGCTTTTCCAACTTTCCCTCTTTTCTCTTCTTTTTCTCTTCTCTCCTTTTCTTTCTTCTCTTTTTCTTTCTCTTCTTACTAACTTTTTATTTCACTCTTTCTCACTCTCTTATATTCTTTTTCTTTCTATTTCTATTTCTATTCTTTCCACCCAAATATCATTTCCTCACAAAATTACCAATTCTACTAATGTCTAACTTATTACTAAATAACAAATACCTAAACTACCCTCTTATCTAATTTTACCCGAAAATTCACAAATCGGTAAAATCACACAACATATCATATCATCATGATAATTTCACAAATAAAACTATTATCACACAAATAAAATAAAAGACTCCACAAAAATTGGGAAAATAGAATCGGGGCGTTACAAGTTCTCGTTTTCAGAGTGAGTGTGATGAGAAAAGAATCCCGGAGGAGACGTTTATTGTTTGTTTTTGTGTTTTCAGTTTTTTATTGTTTTTTGGTGTTTTGAATTGGATAATGAGCTTAAGCCTTAATCAAAGGTCGTAAACTCATTATATCTCCCCTGATTAGGGATAATGAGTCTACTTATGTGTGAGATGAATATCCCAACTTAATTACCCTAATGATACAGGATTAAGATCATTAACCTACTTATAATTATCAAGTGTTTTTTTGGATTTTTGTTTTGTGTTAAGTAATGAGTTTAATCTCTAATCAGAGATTAGTGAACTCATTACACCATCCTAAGAGAAGGATGATAGATGAGGACACTTAAGATGAGGAAGATACCTCAACTTAATCCATGGTCAGGGATTAAAATCATTATATAACAAACCTTTATTAAAGTGGATTTTGAATAGAGGTTAGATTAAGAAGTGAGTTTTATGTTTGTAAGACTAAACCTGTGGGGGACTTGTCCATTAAACACTAGGGTTAGTCCCTCTGACCAGAGGCAGAGATGTAACCCTAATATAAGGCCCAAGTTACAAGCTTAAGTCTTGATAATTATTAGGTGTTTTGATTAGAAGGTGAAAACAACTTAAAGGTTTAACACTAAGTATTACAATTATACACTCCATCCTAAGATAAGGATACAGGCATAACCCTAATACAGAGCCCCAAAACTTTAATTGTTTAGCCTTTGTTATTGAGATGAGAAGCAGAGACTCAAGGAGACTCAAAAGGTAAAAAAAACTAAGGGGGACTATTTAGAACCCTAAATTTATCATGCTTGGTAGTTCCTATGGTTTGTGAGGCATAAAGAAAGTCTTCAGATTGGCCACCAAGGAAGGAGAAGCAGATGAAAAAGGAAGGAGATAGGAGAATAGATTACTAACTTCCTGAAGAAGTTAAGTAACCTAAGAATGGGATAGGAGCAAGAGAGAAACACAAGTGAATAAAATTCACTTCAAAGACAAGTAAAGATGCATATGAAAGGATAAGAAGAAGTTGGATGTGGATGCACATCCACATCCTGATCAACTTACCTGAACCACCTGAAAGGGTTAGTATGAATGCATAAGGTATGAAATAAGATGAAATGAAACAAATGAAGGTGCAATGATCCAAACCAGAAGAGAACACATGATAAAAATGAGTTACGAAAAGATGCAAAGTCATGTACAATGCATATGCATGATCATACAATTGTTGGATGCAAAAACAAACATGTTAGAAGCTTGAAAATACATGAACATACATACGATGTAATGCATACAAAGCATACCAAATGAATGTAACAATGATCAAACAATGTTCTCACATGACCTAAGGTATCTAAGGTGGCATAAAAATACATGAGATGTCATGACAAGTTCATATGATAAGGATATGCAAAGATGAATGCAAGTATACATGGCAAATTAGGGTTTTTATAATGCATGAGATGTCCATGATCAAAACAGAAGCAAAACACATGATAAAAATTTGTAATTGCAACTAAAAAACCCTAAAGATACACAAGAACACTCCCCAAAGATGGAGGTCAGAAGTTATACCAAAGTCAAGTTATGGTTTTTCTAAGTTAGGTTAGGGTTTTGGATACCTTTTAAGGAAAAATGCATATCAAATTGAAAATGCAATGCAAAAATATGATTTAAATGTCCTAGATACTAGATGCAACATGTAAAAGAATGCAAAAAGAACCAAGCACAAACTCATTTTCATTGATCAGAAGTGAATTTTAGAAGTTAGGTTGTGAAAAAGGGGATTTTGAAAACCCTAATTCAAATTTAATTCTCAAAATAGAACCAAAACCTAAAATAAATGAGTAAAATGAGTTTGTAAATTAATTATAATGTTCAAGGATGCTTCATGATTTTTTTGGTTATTTTTAAATACCTAAAAGTATTTTTATTTAATTAAAATGAATTAATTAATTAAAGAATACAATTAAATGATTTAAAAATAAATTTTTAATGCAAAAAATGAAAATAAATTTTTTTTTTGGGTTTTTAAAGTTAATTAGAGTGAAAGTATAAAAAATCAGAATTTTTAAAAGTGTTTTGCTATTTTTTATAAATAAAAGAAAAAAAATGAAATAAATAAAAATAAAATGAAAAGTAATCCAAATGAAAGGCTCAGATTGCATGGAAGCAAGATCAAGGGCTAAGGGCGCAAGTCAGCTTGACTGGGGGTATGTAGATCCTAGGGTTCAAATTTAAACTTGTTAAACGCGCGCAATCCAATGGTTCCTATTTAATCTGAGCTAATTAATTACAATTTGTTTTGATTAATTAAAATTAGGGCTAATGAATTCTCTGGACCGTCCACTTCCTAATTTAATCAAGATCCAATGGCCTACGTTTAATATGGAAACCCTAATCACCCTTAAATCCTAATCACTTTCAGATGACCGGAACAGTGCTCCGGTCATCTTCTCCAACGAGTCCAAACACACAACTTCTTCCCTAGGCCACTACAAGACCTCTAACCTGCTCAGAATCCATCCCCAAACTCCAAGGAACTCAAAGCAATCATCAAACACAATTTTTAACACAAGAACAAGCTGAATCAAAGCAAATCAAAAACACGGGCAAAATTTCAGAAGCACATAACATGATCATTTCTTCATCATTTTCAATTCTAAAGACATCTATGTGATCCCTAGAGCATGCATTTTCATTCTAGGACAAGTAATTAAAGCTTTGAGACAAAACGTTCTTGAGTATACCTGAGCTGGTGACCTGCAAATATGAGCTTCCAGAGCCTCCCTCTTATGCAAATGGCCTCCTTTGAACCTCCTAAGGATAATGGAATGCTTGGAATGCTTTGAAAGTAGCTAGTTTGAGAGGTCCAGTTCTGATATGGCAGAAATGGAGGTTTTGATATGTGATGTTTCAGGCCATTTTAATGGTTGATTCTTGTTCTATGAATGATGTGTGGTTGATTGGTGAAGGAATTTGTGAAGTTTGATGGCTGAATTGGGAGATTCGTAGAGAGGAAGTTTTTGGGGATTTTTGTGCAAACTGAGTGTGTGGTACTTCTGAGTTCTTGTGAGTCCTCTTTTATGATCCTTAGGCTTTGCATAAACAAATGGAATAAGTCAGAAGAGTTATTATGCACTGTGGGATTGGTATGGTTCAATTGGCCAAAAAGTCAAATGTTGTGTACTTGAGGTATGAGCCATGGTAGAACTGATTTGAGGGCTTGAGCTGCTTCAACTGGCTTCAAGGAGAACCCTATGATCAATTGTTATGAGTTGTATGGCTTGGATCATGAGTTTGCATAGGTTTTTCAATTTTTCCACTTTGTGATTTCTTGAGAAACAAGTCATAAAATCCCTTGGTTCAAATCTCAAATCTGACTTTGAGATGTTGTTTGATCATGCCATGATGCATTTGAGTGGATTAGGAGTCACATAGAGGCCTGGAATTCACTTTTGCACATTTCCCTCTTTGGCCTAAACTTGAAAATTATAAGATTTTTCCCAACTTTGACTTGCCATATCTTGAGTTCTATGATGAATCAAGAGAAGTTCTTTTACTTTTTGAAAATGGGAAGATCCAATCTACAACTTTCATGTCTAACAAAATTTCATTTGAAGCATTTTTGATCAAGAAAGAGGAAGTTGAAAATCTTTCCCAAAATGGAATGTTTGCATTTCAAGTAATTTCCATTTTTGGCAACTTTTGACTTGGCTCAAAATTCTTCAATCTTGTGATCATCCAACCTCTCCTGAGACCAAATAAAGGTCATGATCTCAAAATGATGTAAATGAACCTTTGGAACACTTGTTTGAGGCCTCAGATGCCCTAATCCTGACATTTCTTGCACAACAAGTTACAGCTTGATCAAATGACTTCCTCAGTGAATTTTTGCATCAAACTTCATACACAAGCTCCCTATATGATATAAAGACCAATGGAATCAAGAGTGACCAAAAAGTTTTGGTGTAAGGGCCTCAAACCCAAAACCCTAATTTTCAAGTCATCTGTGTAGGAGCTTCAAGCTTGCCTGGATAGCTCTGCAATCCCTTGAGATTTCTTGACTTTAAAGAAACCTTGGGGGTATAAAACAACCATAGAACACTCAAGGACCCTCTTGGCATGCTTCACAAACCCTGGTTATGCAGCTATGCAGTGAGTTGCTAAAGGGAAATCATGTAATGTGAGATGCAATGATATGCTATGCAATATATGTGATCATAAGCCAAGGCATGAGAAGGTGAGAGGGAAAATTTGGGGTGTTTACAGCTGCCCCTATTCAAGCATGAGTTAGCTTTGCAGGATGTAAGCGCCAGGCTTAGCAGGCAAACAAGATAACTTGTGGTTGAATACCAAGACATTCCAAAATTTGCGCTCTCTAGTATAAGAAGAAAAGGGATATAAATTGTTAAAAACAAGATGATGTAGGGTGAACATCAAATGATAGCGATGGAGGACAACCATCGAGCAGAGGACGACTGCTAGGGGTTAAAAGGTGAGAAATGCACTGACGGGGACGACCATCAGGCTAAAGAATAAAGAATCCACGATGGGGACGACCATCGGGTAAAGAATAAATGAAATAATGATGAGGGACGATAATCACAAGGTGAAGGACGATTACCTAGCAGGGGAAGGCTGCTGAAAAATATCACGACATAGGACGAATGTTGGATAGAAAGATAACCGATGGGGACGGCCATCGGATAAATGATGAGGGGCGGTCATCAAAAGGTGAAGGACGATCACCTAGCAGGGTTCGATTGCTGAAAATATCACGACATAGGACAAATGTCGGATAGAAAGATCAACGATAGGGACGGCCATCAGATAAATGATGAGGGACGGTCATCAAAAGGTGAAGGACGATCACCTAGCAGGGTATGGATGCTGAAAATATCATGACATAGGACGGATGTCGGATAGAAAGATCAACGATAGGGACAACCATCCGATAAATGGTGAGGGACGGTCATCAAAAGGTGAAGGACGATCACCTAGCAGGGTACGGCTGCTGAAAATATCACGACATAAGACGGATGCCGGATAGAAAGTTATTTTGCTGTGGGAAGAGATAAACACGGACGAGTGTTTAAGCCCTAAAATAAAACAGGATAAGTGTTTCGACGGTGTGTATAGACTAAGGATATGGACGAGCATCTTTAGGACCACGATACATACTAGTATCGATAGAAACAAACACCGACGCATGTTTTAAGGATGATGATACAGACGGGTACCAACTGGTTAAGTAAGGAACACAAACGAGTGTTTGATCTGCTGGGGAGTAGTATATGCAAGATATGGACGAGTATCAAATGAACTATGTACAAGTATGACCAAGTATTTGTATTGAGAGTGCAAAAGGTATTCTAACTTTATTTGCAGGGGAGATGCTTTTGTATATTATTGGAGGAGTAATTTTGGTATCCACAGGTGAAAGGCTTGAACCTGACTTATGATCATGCAAATGTATGTTTGATATTTGCCGTAATGCTCCATATTAGACGGAATGTTACGCTTTGTTTGGGGAGGATGATGCGGATGCTATGATTATGCAAACGAGAGAGCCGATCCGGGATCTGAACTTTGCGGGGAGAAAGGATCACTGGGCGATCTTTCTGGAGAAATCTATGGGGATACTCAAGCTGGGGTGGGGAAAACCCCAAGTTGTTGGCAGCTGTCTCCGTTGGAGAAGAACAAATTTCAGTCATTTTCTCGGGAGGTACTGCTTGGGGAAAAGAGAACTTATGGGAAGTAATCCGTTGTAATTCTTTCGTCTAGGCTGTATCTTGGGGGAATGATTAACTTCATGAGGATTACTCTCGTTAAGTGATCCTACTGAGGATGTGACTACTGACTTGGCTAGGGGATATAGTGCTTGATATGCCCCATGTTGTAAAAGATTATCTGCCTTGAGTACCTGCAACATGTTAAACAGAGGAAACGTACAAGCGTCCTAAGGCATCCTCAAATGGATTCCATCATAGGAGTTAGATTCTCTTAAGAGCACGTATTTCCTGCAAGCATTTATTAAAATGGCCTATATGTCTTTGTTGAACATTTGACTTTATTGATTTGTGTGCCTGAATAGGCAAGTACAGTGAAGAAGTTAATCCCTGAAATGAGGAGATTGCTGTAAAATTGAGAAAAATAATTGTGTCCAATTCGGAAATGCTGGAGTCGACGCTCCAATGAGCTCCCTTTTGCTATGACTTGTATGACCTCAAACGCTCCTCTTATCTTGCTTTCTGAGGAAAGTTGATTTTGATCACGCTTTGTCCTTTTGAAATTTTCCAAGTTATGTAAGTGTAATACAGACGAATTCAGAATGCAGTTGTTCGCTTGTTCCCTAATTTTGCGTGGATCGCCCTTTCGGTTTTTTAATCCACCAGGGTACCCATTTTTGCCTGAGCTGTCCGATGTGGCTTTTCAACTCGGTGGGTGTACACATTTTTTTTTATTTTCCCTCATTTTTGCCCGAGTCTTTTATTCTGTTTTTGACTCGCCGGGATGCCATATTTTTGCCTGGATTACATTCTGTTTTTATGTCCAGCAGGTCATTTATGTGAAGTATTTTTTAATTTCACTGAATTCACATGAGATAGAAAATTTTCGCCATCCATGGTTGCGAGCATCAGTGCTCCGCCTGAGAAGCCTTTAGTTATCACGTTGGAACCTTCATAGTTTGGCGTCCACTTGCCCCTGTGGTCTGTATGAGGAGGAAGGATTCTTTTCAGTACAAGCTCTCCCACTTGATATTCCCGAGGTCTCACCTTTTGATCGAAGGCTCTTTTCATCCGTTTCTGATATAACTGACCATGATAAATAGCTACTAATCTCTTTTCTTCAATCAGGCTCAGTTGATTATAACGAGATCGGACCCATTCTGCTTCGTCCAGTTTCACATCCATTATTACCCGCAAGGAGGGCAATTCAACTTCAACAGGTAGAACATCTTCCATACCATACACAAGTTGATAAGGTGTTGCCCCGGTAGATGTTCTAATAGAAGTTCGGTACCCATGTAAGGAGAATGGTAACATTTCGTGCCAGTCTCTGTATGTGACTACCATCTTTTGCACAATCTTCTTAATGTTCTTGTTAGCTGCCTCAACAACGCCATTCATCTTTGGCCTGTAAGGAGAAGCGTTGTGATGTAGAATCTTGAAATCCCGTCATAGTTCTATCATTATTTTGTTGTTAAGGTTTGAACCATTATCAGTAATGATTCGCTCGGGAACTCCATATCGACAAATGATATCCTTTTTCAAAAATCGGGCTACCACTTTCTTGGTGACGTTTGCATACGAAGTTGCTTTGACCCATTTGGTGAAGTAATCAATGGCTACCAAGATGAATCTGTGACCATTTGAAGCAGTTGGTTCGATCTTTCCAATTATATCAATGCCCCACATGGAGAAGGGCCAGGGTGAAGATAATACATTCAAAGGATTTGGAGGCACATGCACTTTGTCTGCGTAGATCTGGAATTTATGGCATTTTATGGCATAGGCACAACAGTCTGCATCCATTGTGATCCAATAGTAACCTGATCTCAACAATTTCTTCGCCATTGCATGTCCTCCGACATGGGTACCGAAAGAACCCTCGTGTACTTCGTGCATCAGTAGGTCTGCTTCCTTTTTGTCAACACATCTGAGCAAGACCATGTCGAAGTTTCTCATGTATAAGGAGCCATCAGTATTAAGGAAGAAACTGTCGGCTAGCCTTCTTAATATCTTCTTGTCATTAGATGATGCCCCAGTCGGGTACGTTTGAGTCTCCACAGAGAAGATGTATGCCGGTCGGTTTAGTCTAGATACTAAAATCTGAGGTACATAATTAGCAGTCTATACTTTGATCATAGATGAAATAGTGGCCAAGGCATCTGCAAACTGATTTTCATCTCAAGGAATGTATTCAAGCTTGATTGTCGTAAAGAAAATCAACAACCTCCTTGTATAGTCACGGTAGGGAACTAAATGCTCTTGTTAGTGCAGGCAAAGGTGAGTCTTGCTGAGAAAGGCAGATGGACTCCTTCGGGTGTAATAAGTACTGCACTAACCCCACGACCGTTATAATTAACTACCCCATCGAACATCATAGTCCATGCTCCTTCTGGATCCGTCCCTTCAGTGTGAATAGGCTCTTCACAATCTTTTGATTTTAAGAACATGATGTCTTCATCTGGGAACTCAAATCTCATAGGCTGGTAATCATCAATGGGTTGCCCAGTCAAATAGTCAGACAATACACTGCCTTTGATGGCTTTTTGAAAGGTGTACTGAATATCATATTTTGTCAGAATCATTTGCCACCTTACAACCCTTCAGGTAAGTGCTGGCTTCTCAAATATGTACTTGACTGGGTCCATCTTTGAGATCAACAAGGTAGTATGAGTCAACATATATTGTCTTAGTCGGCGAGCAGTCTACGCTAAAGCACATCAAGTTTTCTCGAGAAGTGAATAATGTTGTTCACAGTCGGTAAACGCTTTGCTTAGGTAGTATATTTCATACTATTTTTTACCAGACTCATCATGCTGGCCCAACACACACCCCATCGATTCATCTAATATTTTCAGGTACATTATTAGAGGTCTTCCTTCAACTGGAGGCATGAGGATTGGAGGTTCTTGCAGATACTCCTTGATATTGTCAAAAGCTTTTTGACAATCATCGTTCCACCTGACTGTTTTTTCCTTTCTTAGAAGTTTGAACAAGGGCTCGCAGGTTGCAGTGAGGTGAGATATGAACCTTGAAATGTAGTTCAATCTACCCAAGAACCCTCGAACTTCTTTCTCAGTCTTAGGTGCAGGCATTTCCTGAATTGCTTTAACTTTGTCGGGGTCAACCTCAATTCCTCTTTCGCTCAAAATAAACCCTGGCAGCTTACTAGAACGTACCCCGAATGTTCACTTGTTGGGGTTTAACCTTAACTGATATTTCCTCAGACGCTTGAAAAGTTTCAATAGATTTACCAAATGCTCTTCCTCTGTGAGGGACTTGGCAATCATGTCATCCACGTAGCACTCAATTTCTTTATGGATCATGTCGTGGAATAATGTTACCATAGCCCGTTGATATGTTGCACCGGCGTTCTTCAAACCAAACGTCATTACTTTTTAGAAGAAAGTGCCCCATGGTGTGATGAAGGTTGTCTTATCCATGTCTTCAGGTGACATCTTGATCTGATTGTATCCAGAAAATCTGTCCATGAAGGAAAATACCGAGAACTGAGTTGTGTTGTCTACCAATAAATCAATGTGAGGTAATGGGAAGTCATCCTTTGGGCTTGCTCTGTTCAGATCCCGATAATCGACACACATGCGTTCCTTGACATCCTTCTTAGGTACGGGTACAATGTTAGCAAGCCACGGCGGGTAACTAGTTATAGCAAGAAAACCGGCGTCCCACTGCTTTTGTACTTCCTCTTTGATTTTCATGGCCATGTCCGGGAGAGTACGGCGCAACTTATGTTTGACCGACGAGAAATACTCCTTTAATGGCAGCCTGTGCATGACAATATCTATATCCAAACCTGGCATATCTTGGTAGGACCAAGCGAAGACATCGACATATTCTCGCCGCATACTGATAAGTTGTTCTTTTACTGGAGCTTGCAGACTGGCTCCAATCTTCACTTCTTTCACAACTTCCTCGGTACCAAGATTAATAGTCTTAACCTCCTCCTGATGAGGAGAAATCACCTTTTCCTCTTGTCTCAATAACCTGGCTAACTCTTTAGGTAAATCGTAGTCTTCTTCAACCCCTTCATCTTCTTGATTAATCGGATTGTCGAAGTCATACAAGGTCATAGCAGTGTCATTGTCAGTGCAATCTGGAGGGCTATTTCTGCAAGGGTTTAGATTTTGGTTCATTTTAGTGATTGATTTTATTTTTAGAAAAAGTAAGTAAATGACGTTTTTATTTGGAAAAACATTGCCATTTATTGCTTTGTGCGAAAATAACAAAAATGAAAAGACAGTGAGCGAAAAATGTTGTTTGCAAAAAGATGTCCATTGTTCATTAATATTCAATTTGCACAAATACATATGGCCCTATTACAAAATGAGTCCCGACATCTTGGGCAAGATGTAGGACTTTGATGCATGCTTAAAACAGGAAATAATAATTACTCTACAACAGTAACCCTTATAATTTCCTGGCAAGACCAGTTGAGGACTTGTCGGCCCGGGATTCTTGGACGGATCCAGTTTTCTAGGTTGAAGTCGCTCTCAGCCTCGTCTTCCAGAGTGTTGACAGCATCAGGGGTCAGCATTCCCCCACTTATGAACTTTGGCTCTCCAGCAGCCTCCACTTGAACTTATTGGGATGGTCTGTAACCCAAACCGAATTTTTCTTCTTTCATTTCCACCTTTAGCAGCTTGCCCCAGCCTTGGGCATTCCCTTCTTCCACAACCTTCTGAGCCTGCTTGTAGGAAGCAATTGAGGTACCCATCCTCTCCTCTTGGGATGTAGCAAACACCTCAGTTGTAGCTTCGTTGACATTCAAAGCTTCAAAACCTTGGCTCATGGTTTCATGGATTTCTCCATCCATTTCTATGCACTTGTACGCAGCAATGTGACTGACAAAGATATCTTCTTCTCCATAGATAGCTATAATTTGACCTTCCCACTCTATATTTTAACTTCTAGTGAAGGGTTTACGTTACCGCGGCGGCGGCATGGATCCATGGTCGACCCAAAAAAGAGCTGTAGGCAGGCTGTATGTCCATCACGTAGAAGGTAGTTTTGAAAACTTGTGGGCCAATACCACAGGTAGCTCCACCTCCCCGAGAACCGATCTCTTAGAACCATCAAAAGCTCTTACAACTAAATTGCTTATACGGAGGGCTAGACCATAATACTCCAGTTTGAATAAGGCTTTCTTTGGCGGGACGTTGAGTGATGATCCAGTGTCAACAAAGACGTGCGAGAGCATAACCCCTTTACATTCCAGAGTGATGTGTAATGCCTTGTTGTGGTTATGCCCCTCCATAGTCAAATCAGCCTCGGTGAAGCCTAGTCCATGACTAGTATTGACATTTACGACTACTAATTCCAACTGATTGACAGTGATCTCTTCAGGCACATAAGCTGCGTGCAGGACTTTGAGTAGTGCATTCTGGTGAGCCTCGGAACACATAAGCAGTGATAATATGGAGATCTTGGAGGGTGTTTCGTGGAGCTGATCCACGATTTTGTAGTCACTTCTTTTGATAATCCTCATAAACTCGTCTACATCCTGATCAAAGGGCGTCTTCTGAGTTTCTTTTGCAGCGGGTTCTTCTGGCACCACACTTTTACCTTTAGCTTTGGCAGCCGCTTCTGCTTTGGCATTAGTTCTGGGAATTTGTGAAACGAAGAGACGTCCGCTTCTAGTGAAGCCTCCGCATCCCCCTACATTGTCTACCTATGGTGAAGATGTTGAGGAGTCAAGAGTGACTTTTCTTCCGTGGCAGTAAAGATCTGAACCATAATGCTAAGGCACGACACTGTTGTTATCATAAGGAATTGGTCCAGGTACCGTGATTGTCACCAGACTAATTGCAGCAAAAGAAGGAGTCATGATTGTCTGTGGATCATAGTATATAGTAACAGGGAATCTGACTGAAGGTGGCACAAGTGAAGGAAGCTGACAAACTGATGAGAGAGTGTTGTTGGGACTTTGTTGATGATAATGTTGGTGAGAATGTTGCTGGAAGTTGGGAGATTCTGGAACAGGGATAGTTGTCAGGTCGTAGTAGATAGTAACTGTTGAAATATCACTGCTGGTGTTTGTTGTTGTTGTAGCCGATTCCGTTGAAATGATCTTTGCTGTATTTGTAGAAGTGATTTCTGTGGCAGTTGTAGAAGCTTGAAATGTTAACGCTATCTGCATGATGCCTTCCTTAATCATACTGTTGATACCATTCTTCAAACTTGCGCAACCATTAGTAGTAACCTTACCAACTTTGCAGTAGGCGTCACAACCTGGAAGCACTTGGCATTTTAAAAGCTAAGCTTTCACCTCGGCCAGAGGTGTTCGAACACTTGTAATATCATCAATTAGGATTGTTGGTTGTTCTTCCTCGATAGCATTAATCCTTGGCCCACCGTGGTTAGGTATTGGATTTTTGGTGACACTCGGAGGAGGTGCGAAGTTTACAGCTTTGGAATCAATCAGGTCTTGGACCTTCATGTGCAGAGCCCTACACTTTTCTGTGGCATGGCCGGGAGTATTTGAGTGGAAGGCGCATCTTTCGTTGACATTATAATTTCTTGGAAGGTTGAGAGGATCTAGTGGAGCCAAAGTCCTCAGTTCAATCAAGTTGAGTTTCAACAGTTGTGGGAGTAACACTGCATAAGGCATCAGAATGGGATCGATTACCCTATTGATCTGAGAGGTCCTTTGTTGAAATGGACGTTGTTGTTGATTATTGTTGTTGTAAGGCCTTTGCTGCTGTTGTGGGAAGTATTGTTGTTGGGGTGCTGGAGTAGGAATGGTGACAGCAACCACTGGCCTTTGCAAATACTGAGGCCTACCTCTGCCAATATGCACTGAATTAGTTTCTCCTGTCCTTCGGGGTCCGGAGAATGGTTTCTTTGTATTGCTGGTGTTGGCACCATTATCAGAAATTTTGCCCATCTTCAACAAACTGTCAATTCTCTCTCCCGCTATGACCACATCAGCAAAGCTAGTGGAAGAGAAAGCAGCAAGTCTATCAATATAAGTTCCTTGCAGGGTATTCATGAACATGTTAGCCATCTCCCTTTCTGACATTGGAGGTTGGACAGCAGCAGCCAGCTGTCTCCACCTCTGAGCGTACTCACAGAAAGTTTCCCTCGAGGATTGAGACATTCCCATTAGGAGAGACATGTAAGGTGCCATGTCCAAGTTGTATTGATACTGGCGCACAAAAGCTTCAGCCAAATGTTTTCAATTTCTGACGGTGGCCCTGGATAAGTGTGAGTACCATTCTCTGGATGCCCCGGTCAAGCTATCTTCAAAATCATACATCCATAGCTTCTCATCCATAATATATGCCTTCAACCTTCCCAGGAAGGACTGCAAATGAGTGCGAGGACAGGAAGTTCCATTGTACTTCTCAAAACACGGGGGTTTGAATTTGTGGGGAATCCTTACCCCCTCAACTAGGCCCATGTCCATTACATCAAATCCCAAGGAGTTCTGGGATTCCAAGGATCTTAACTTTTCTGATATCTCGTCCAAGCGACGGTCATAAGCTTCATCTGCCCCAACACCTAGCACTGTAAATTGCTCATCTTGAGGATCTTCTTGTAGAATACGTTCTAGTATTCCTTTGGCCATTCCCAATGATATTAGCTTCGGGATTGTTGTCGGGTCCAAACACTATTGGATTCGTTCGCGGCTGCTCGCGCTCGTTGTTACTAGTACCTCCAGTGACTGCGTGATTATCTTCCGGGGTTTGTCGCTCGACCAACTCCCTCAACCTTTCCTGTGTTTGGGCCAGTCCATTCATCACAGCCATAAATTGATTCATTTGGGTCCTCAAATCTGTCATTTGAGTCCTCACATCCGTCAGTTCCTGTTGTAGATGATCCATTTGTAGACTCGGAAGGTTGTGTCGAGTTGGATATATGTGGACTCGGTTGACGGTAAAGACCCTTCTGCGAGCAATATTTCCTGAAACAATCAACAAAGTGAGAAAACAAAAACAAAACACCTTCCAAAATAAAAGGTATGTGGTTAGAATGCAATGCAATATACCTATTAGTCTTTCGAGGTTATCCGGTTTGGTTCTTGGTTTTGACCTTCCAGACCCATTGGAGGAGATAAAGATGTTGGAGCGAACGGAATCCACAAAAACCAATAATACAAAGAATACAAGTGGTGTTGCCAAAATACAACCATTTAATGAATACAATAAAACAAAAACTCCCATGGTGAGTCGAAATACAACAATAATACATAAACTATAATACAATCAGTTCATGAATACAACAAAGTAAACTCCCATGGTGAGTCGAAATACAAAAACAAGTACAAAGAAAATCAAACATCCAATCCATATGCATCCTCCATGACTTCCTTCAGGAGAGCATCAGTCATAGGTCCAAATGGGTGCTCTGTGATGGTCCTGATGAGAAGGTTTCTGGTTGCAATGGCATTCGTCATCTTCTGATACTTATCTTGCTCTTTGGATCTTTTTAACCCTGCCCGGAGTTTTATCTCCGAGATTTCCTTCTGAGCGGCTATAAGTGCTTCTTGGCTTCTTCTCTCACTGGATTCCAACTGCTCCATCTTGGTTTTCATCTTCTGGTCTTCTTTCAAACGAGCCTCAGTTATTCTGACCTATCTACCTTGACTCTCTTCCAGATAATGCTCAGCTCTTGCCTTTTGAATTTTTGCCTCTTTACATGCATTCTTCAACACAAGTTCCCTTGCTCGGGCTTTCCTGATGAAGTCTACAGTCTTCTCAATCTTGGTTATATGCTTGATGTGTAGCTTCTCTAACCTCTCAATGTCTAAAAGAGCATTATTCCTTTCCCAAAGGGTCTTCTTTAAAGCTTCGGCGAGCTGGGTATTTCTTTCCTTCAGCTTTTCAAACTCTTCCAGGCTTACTGTGGCTATGGGCTCAACTGTTGATGGCCCTGGTACATCCTCTAGGGTGTATGGCATACGATTAATTTGTCCTCTGATGCGCAGCCATTCAGTGTACTGAGAAGAGGCTATGTTATTACACTTTCCCAGAATGGCGGTTCCTTTAGTCTGTATATTGTCCCAAGCCCAGGCTGCTTGTCGGACAATGGCATGGTTGTTTTGAACAGCACAATAAAGAGATTCTGCTAGGTCTTGCTCTCTAGGTGGATAGACCAAGGCATACCCCAACTATCTTTTGAAAAGTAAAGGATTGTAATTGATGCAACCCTTCACCCCAATGAGAGGCACATTTGGGTATTGACCACAACTGGTTACTATATCTCGACCCTTGGTGTTCTTAGTACACCACCTGATATCTTCTGAAGTAAGGGAAATCATCCTCTTAGCCCAATTCCTTGTCTGATGTGGGTTTAAGAAAGCTTTCGTCTTTGGCATATGTTTCTTCAACCAACTGTAGAAAAGAGGTGCACAACATCTTACCAGTCTTCCTCTCTGTTTCTCATTCCTCCGATGAACTGAATAATAAAAGTCTCCTAACAAGGTGGGAACCGAATTCTTTAGCATGAAGATGTGGATGGCATTTTTTCTTACAAACTTAGGCTCTTCTGCAAACAAAATGATGCCATAAATACTGTGAGCTAGGAGAGCATATATGGTTTCCCAATTCCCTTTTGCAGCTTGCTTCGTAGCCTGAGTAATCAAGAAATCCAGATGAAGGGCTTGGATTCCAGATTTGGAAGTCATGTGTTCATCAATGGTGGTTACTTCCAGATGTAGTTCTTTGGCTATGTCTTCATTCTTTGGAGGAGTCATTTCAGGATTGAAAGGAATTCCTCTTCGGATGGGGATATCCAACAACATGGAGTACTCTTCCAGCAACGGACCTATCTGAAAGTCTGGGAAAGTGAAACAACGCATGGGAGGGTCATAAAACTGCAGACAAGTGTGAATCATGCTCCTTTGCACTGCATCCAAGTCCATGATTATGCCCAAGATTCCACCGTAACTTTCTCTGAACAGAGGTACATGATCAGGAGTAATGAGGGCTTGTATCTGTTTAATGCCTGCTAAAGGATACTCGAAGAAATGATAGGTGATGTTGATTTTCCTTGTTGAATCCATCCTGAAGGTGTATGCTGAAGGAGATAACTGAAGAAGTGTTGTAGCAGATAGGCAGAGCAGAAGAACGGTCAAAACCAAACCAAGAAAAGTGGATACCCTGTAAAACAAATAGACAAATAATGATGCAATATGATGTATGATGATGATATACAAGGGTTTGTGATCGTTTGTTGGATTATCAGTTGTCCTTTGGTAGAATCCTTGAGTGTCTAGAGTTTCAGATGGAGACTTGAGAACTGGTAATCGGGTGGGGGGGCTCAAATAAAGAGTCAACAGTCCAGGGTTACAAAGAATCAGTCCAAAAATAGTACAACCTCATAAACATTCTCCAGTAGCAAGGGATGATGAGGTCAAGGGTTCCTGCAAACCTGCAAACATCCCAGCCCTCTCACATGTATGTACTAGAACGAGGATCCTTAGGTTTGGACTTATCATGAGAAGGGTAAACACATCTAACCCGGAGGGTACAGTGCTTACCTTAATCATAAAGAATCCTTCCCTAATTCACCTCAGATGCTAAAGGTCATCTAAAAAGGTCATCCAGACTTAGTAGACTTCCCAGATAGCTCTAGCACTACAGGAGATCCGTAGCACATAGTTCTCAAAAGGAAACCCATGTTTGAACTGTGTTTTCATATTCCCGCACCAGACCGAAATGGAATGGGAAAGAATACGAAACCACTATAATCCTATGTGTCACTCAGGCCTTTGTATTGAGCCTTTCTCACAAGAATACCACATCCACCAAGGTAAACCAAAATCCAGCATAATGATGCAATAATAATAATGAAATGCAGAAAGCAGTAAACGCAAGCGATAATACAAATGTGATCAATAAAGTCGTACAAAAAGCGATAAATAAAGCAAAAATACAAACACGTATACACATAACACCCCCGTAAACACAAACAAACAATAGCTAGGAGAAACCCTCTCAGGAACTCAGAAGCTCTGGTTGCAAAGTCCCCTACAGAGTCGACAAGCTTTCGCTCCCCGGACTTTCGCCCCGGTGCAAATGCGAACTGTCAGCGAGAATGGTCGGGTGGTGAAGGTTGAATAGAGTCTCCAGCTAGGCATTTTTATCCCGAAGGAAAGGTAATACTGCATAAACCTAGAAAGAAGTGGATAAGACGGTTGCGAACCAAAGAGACTGGGTAAGGGGGTTGGTTACGACCTGGGAAGGTATTAGCACCCAGATCGTCCGTCGTACTCGACGGGATCCACGCTTACCTGATTCTGTTTTAAAAAAAGGGGGGAAGCGTACATGCTGACTGTGTATAAAAGATATTGATGTACAAAGTGACAGTGCAAAAAGAACAGGAGTTCAAACTGAGGCTAAGAAAAGAAAGCTAGAAAGAGAAGAGGGGGGAGACCTGTGTACTTTTGTTCGATAACCGTTAAGTTATGCCTACGTATCCTCTCGTGCAATGAAGAAGTCAGAACACCGTATTTCGACTCAAAGAGACTTGGTATTTTGGTGTGAACTTCTTGCTTGTCTATGCTCAAGTGTATGTCTCGTCTGGCTCGAGTGCTGACTGTCTTGCATTAGACGGAAGAAGCGAGTTCTCGTTTTCAGAGTGAGTGTGATGAGAAACGAATCCCGGAGGAGACGTTTATTTTTTGTTTTTTTGTTTTCAGTTTTTTATTGTTTTTTGGTGTTTTGCTTAGGATAATGAGCTTAAGCCTTAATCAAAGGTCGTAAACTCATTATATCACCCCTGATTAGGGATAATGAGTCTACATAAGTGTGAGATGAATATCCCAACTTAATTACCCTAATGATACATGATTAAGATCATTAACCTACTTGTAATTATCAAGTGTTTTTTTAGGATTTTTGTTTTGTGTTAAGTAATGAGTTTAATCTCTAATCAGGGATTAGTGAACTCATTACACCATCCTAAGAGAAGGATGATAGATGAGGACAATTAAGATGAGGACGATACCTCAACTTAATCCATGGTCAGGAATTAAAATCATTGTATAATAAACCTTTATTAAAGTGGATTTTGATTAGAGGTTAGATAAAGAAGTGAATTTTATGTTTGTAAGACTAAACCTGAGGGGGACTTGTCCATTAAACACTAGGGTTAGTCCCTCTGGCCCAAGTTACAAGCTTAAGTCTTGATAATTATTAAGTGTTTTGATTAGTAGGTGAAAAAAACTTAAAGTTTTACCACTAAGTATAACAATTATACACTCCATCCTAAGATAAGGATACAGGTATAACCCTAATACAAAGCCCCAAAACTTTAACTGTTTAGCCTTTGTTATTGAGATGATAAGCAGCGACTCAAGGAGACTCAAAAGGTAAAAAAAACTAAGGGGGACTATTCATAACCCTAAAGTTATCATGCTTGGTAGTTCCTATGGTTTGTGAGGCATAAAGAAAGTCTTCAGATTGGCCACCAAGGAAGGAGAAGCAGATGAAAAAGGAAGGAGATAGGAGAATAGGTTACTTACTTCCTGAAGAAGTTAAGTAACCTAAGAATGGGAAAGGAGCAAGAGAGGAACACAAGTGAATCAAATTCACTTCAAAGACAAGTAAATATACATATGAAAGGATAAGAAGAGGTTGGATGTGGATGCACATCCATATCCTGATCAACTTACCTGAAGCACC
Source organism: Lathyrus aphaca (assembly GCA_963966055.1). Lineage (NCBI taxonomy): Eukaryota > Viridiplantae > Streptophyta > Magnoliopsida > Fabales > Fabaceae > Lathyrus > Lathyrus aphaca. Next base: position 238,366,624 of record OZ014525.1, read on the forward strand.
TGAAAGGGTTAGTATGAATGCATAAGGTATGAAATAAGATGAAATGAAACAAATGAAGGTGAAATGATCCAAACCAGAAGAGAACACATGATGAAAATGAGTTATGAAAATATGAAAAGTCATGTACAATGCATATGCATGATCATACAAGTGTTGGATGCAAAAACAAACATGTTAGAAGCTTGAAAACACATGAACATACATAAGATGTGATGCATAAAAAGCGTACCAAATGAATGTAACAATGATCAAGCAATGTTCTCACATGACCTAAGCCATCTAAGGTGGCATACAAATGCATGATATGTTATGACAAGTTCATATGATAAGGATATGCAAAGATGAATGCAAGTATACATGGCAAATTAGGGTTTTTAGAATGCATGAGATGTCCATGATCAAAACAGAAGCAAAACACATGATAAAATTTTGAAATCGCAACCAAACAAACCCTAAACATACACAAGAACACTCCCCAAAGATGGAGGTCAGAAGCTATACCAAAGTCAAGTTATGGTTTTTCTAAGTTAGGCTAGGGTTTTGGTTACCTTATAAGGAAAAATGCATATCAAATTGAAAATGCAATGCAAAAATATGACTTAAATTTCCTAGATACTAGATGCAACATGTAAAAGAATGCAAAAAGAACCAAGCACAAACTCATTTTCATTGATCAGAAGTGAATTTTAGAAGTTAGGTTGTGAAAAAGGGGATTTTGAAAACCCTAATTCAAATTTCATGATTTTTATGGTTATTTTTAAATACCTAAAAGTATTTTTAATTAATTAAAATTAATTAATTAAATAAATAATACAATTAAATGATTTAAAATTAAATTTTTAATGCAAAAAATAAAAATAAAAATGTTTTTGGGTTTTTAAAGTTAAATTGAGTGAAAGTGTAAGAAATCAGAATTTTTAAAAGTGTTTTGATATTTTTTATAAATAAAAGAAAACAAAATGAAATAAAAAAAATAAAATGAAAAGTAATCCAAATGAAAGGCTCAGATTGCATGGAAGCAAGATCAAGGGCTAAGGGCGCAAGTCAGATTGACTAGGTGTATGTAGATCCTAGGGTTCAAATTTATACTTAGGGCTAATGAATTATCTGGACCGTCCACTTTAATCTAAGCTAATTTAAACGCGCGCAATCCAATGGTTCCTATTTAATCTGAGCTAATTAATTACAATTTGTTTTAATTAATTAAAATTAGGGCTAATGAATTATCTGGACCATCCACTTCCTAATTTAATCAAGATCCAATGGCCTACGTTTAATCTGGAAACGCTAATCACCCTCAAACCCTAATCACTTTCAGAAGACCAGAACAGTGCTCCGGTCATCTTCTCTGGCGAGTCCAAACACACAACTTCTTCCCTAGGCCACTACAAGACCTCTAACCTGCCCAGAATCCATCCCCAAACTCCAAGGAACTCAAATCAATCATCAAACACAATTTATAACACAAGAACAAGCTGAATCGAAGCAAATCAAAAACACGGGAAAAATTTCAAAAGCACATAACATGATCATTTCTTCATCATTTTCAATTCTAAAGACATCTATGTGATCCCTAGACCATGCATTTTCATTCTATGACAAGAAATTAAAGATTTGAGACAAAAAGTTCTTGAGTATACCTGAGCTGGTGACCTGCAAATATGAGCTTCCAGAGTCTCCCTCTTGTGCAAATGGCCTCCTTTGAACCTCCTGAGGCTAATGGAATGCTTGGAATGCTTTGAAAGTGGCTGGTTTGAGAGGTCCAATTCTGATATGGCAGAAATGGAGGTTTTGATATGTGATGTTTCAGGCCATTTTAATGGTTGATTCTTGTTCTATGAATGATGTGTGGTTGATTGGTGAAGGAATTTGTGAAGTTTGATGGCTGAATTTGTTAGAACAATTCTGGTTCTAAACCTCTAAGAGTTTTGATGATAACAATTATTATTATGCAAGAATAGAAGTTCTAATACATACTGAAAATAACTTTCTTTGTTATATGTGTAGAAGTTGTAGAAAAGGAAGTTATTGAAAGGAAGACGTGCTTAATTAGAAGAAACATTGCGCCCTATATAGAAGATACATTTATTGAAGAATCCATCATTAAAGACGTGATTTATTAGCTGCGTATCAAGATTTAATTCTCTCTGATTTATGTCTAGAAGATGATGATTCTCATATTAAAGGCATTAATTAAATAATATATCTCTTAATGGTGAAGAAAAGTATCTCTCGTTTTGGAAGGAATTTATGATAATAATTACATCCAAAACAGGCTCAAGTTGTTCCCAACGGTCACTTTATTCAAGCCTATATAAAGGAATGATTTTGAAGATTGAAAGAGAAGCTGACGAATTACTTTTTCATATATTATATTATTGTGCCAAAATTTTGTAACAATGAAAAGCTTATTAGAAGCATACTAGTTACATTATTGTTTATTATAAAAGTGATTTTCCTTGAGTGACTAGTTAGTCAGTAGACTCAAGAAGACTTTGACAATAGGTCATTGTGATTGTATCTAAATATTGAATAGTGGATTAAGACCTCAGTGATAGAGGCAAAATCACCTTGGCGGGTGGACTGGATGTAGTTTGAGTTCAAACGAACCAGGATAAATCAACTTGTCATAGAAGTTATTTTTAAGTTGTTAAGAAAACCCAATTCCAACCCCCTTCCTTGTGTTTTACGCCCCTTCAGAATTGGGAGAATCGAAGAGAGGAAGTTTTTGGGGATTTTTGTGGAAACTGAGTGTGTGGTACTTTTGAGTTCTTGTGATTCCTCTTTTATGATCCTTAGGCTTTGCATAAACAAATGGAATGAGTCAGAAGAGTTGCTATGCACTGTGGGATTGGTATGGTTCAATTGGCCAAAAAATCAAATGTTGTGTACTTGAGGTATGGGCCATGGCAAAAATGATTTGAGGGCTCGAGCTGCTTCAGCTGGCTTCAAGGAGAACCCTAGGATCAATTGTTATGAGTTGTATGGCTTGGATCATGAGTTTGCATAGGTTTTGCAATTTTGCCACTTTGTGATTTCTTGAGAAACAAGTCATGAAATCCTTTGGTTCAATGCTCAAATATGACTTTGAGATGTTGTTTGATCATGCCATGATGCATTTGAGTGGATTAGAAGTCACATAGAGGCCTGAAATTCACTTTTGCACATTTCCCTCTTTGGCCTAAACTTGAAAATTACACGATTTTTCCCAACTTTGACTTGCCATATCTTGAGTTCTAGGATGAATCAAGAGAAGTTCTTGTACTTTTTGAAAATGGGAATATCCAATCTACAACTTTCATGTCTAACAGAATTTCATTTGAAGCATTTTTTATCAAGAAAGAGGAGGTTGAAAATCTTTCCCAAAATGGAAAGTTTGCATTTCAAGTAATGTCCATTTTTGGCAACTTTTGACTTGGCTCAAAATTCTTCAATCTTTTGATCATCCAACCTCTCCTAATACCAAATAAAGATCATAGGATCTCAAAATGATGGAAATGAACCTTTGGAACCCTTGGTTGAGGCCTGAGATGCCCTAATCCTGACTTTTCTTGCACAACAAGTTATAGCTTGATTAGATGACTTTCTCAGTGAATTTTTGCATCAAACTTCATACACAAGCTCCCTATATCATATAAAGACCAATGGAATCAAGAATGACCAAAAATTTTGGGTTTAAGGGCCTCAAACCAAAAACCTAATTTTCAAGTCATATGTGTAGGAGCTTCAAGCTTGCCTGGATAGCTCTGCAATCCCTTGAGATTTATTGACTTTAAAGAAACCTTGTGGTATAAAAAAACCATATAACACTCAAGGACCCTCTTGGAATGCTTCAAGGCCTCTGAGATTGCTCAAATCATTTCCTGGGTTCACCTGATCACAAACCCTAGTTATGCAGCTATGCAGTGAGTTGCTAAAGGGAAATCATGTAATGTGAGATGCAATGATATGCTATGAAATATGTGTGATCATAAGCCAAGGCATGAGAAGGTGAGAGGGGAAATTTGGGGTGTTTACATAATGGAAACAACCCTCTCCAGTGATTACAGTGGCATACCGCATTTGTTGGAAAACGCACTCGCATCTGAGGGCCCACTGGGAACTCGCATAGGATGGCCTGGTTCTCTCATAGGAACTCAGTCAAAGAGAACTGTTCGTATGATGATAGTATTTTACCCTTCAGGATGAATGTACTATTGTTTCTCGATTCAGTGCTTGAAGCTGGGGACTTATGAGGGATGCTTGTTTCCATGGACTCAGCTGAGACCTCCCTGAGTAGTACATAATGCTTAACTGATTCCCTGATTTTGTCATGAGCCATTTCTCGGAAATGGTGAACATAATATTGCTATTCAGCTTTGAGAGTCTGTGATGTTGGCCCGAGTAGCACACCTGCGAGATGGGAGGGATATACAAGTTTGCAGGAACCCTAAAACTTACAACATACCCATTTTTCCAGTATTGTTCAATATTATGATCTGGTTCTTTGGTTCATTGGTTCTGAGATTTAGGATTTTTGTTCAGAGAGTTGATGTTGTGATTGTGACCTTGCACAGACACGGGGTTATCTTGATCTTCACATCACAGACACGTCACTGATCACTTTCCTTGCCTTGCATAAGCATCATGGCCTCATTAATCATTTGTGTTCTTTTCCATTCTCAGGGTTCATACCACTCCCGGTTCCCATTCATACTTCTGCTTCAGAAATGGAAGATGCCAGGAAAAGGAATGTGTTCTACAAGTTCTTTGATACCAAAGGAGATTTGCCTAATCAGATGGCGTCTCTTATTACCTCAGGTCATCTTGGATACTTCAAAGAGAGCTATGGTGACATTTTAGATCTGGTAATTAACCTGGATAGTTCCCAAAGGAGTTCCATTTATACTTTGTTGCAGTACTATGATTCGCGGCTCAGATGCTTCACATTTCCTGACTTCCAGCTAGGCCCACTACTTGAAGAGTATTCAGAGATCTTAGGGGTGCCGCTCAAAGATCAAATTCCCTTCAAATCAGAGATGACCAAACCAACTCATCTTAACATTGCCAAAGCTCTTTATTTGAGACCATAAGAGGTATCTAATAACCTGGTTGCTAGCAAAGCTAGGGTGCTTGGATTTCCTTTGGAGTTCTTGGTGAGAAGGGCTGGAGAACTTGTTGTGGTTAACCGATGGAATTCAGTTTGTGCTATCCTAGCATTGTCCATATATGGGATCATCCTCTTTCCTGATATGGATAAGTTCGTAGACATGAATGTTATTCACTTGTTCGTGCTGAAGAATTTGGTACCCACTCTCCTGGGTGATCTATACTACTTAGTGCATTACAAGAACGAGAGTAAGCGGGGTGGTCTGCTTAGGTGTTGTGTTATTTTGTTCTACAGATGGTTTATGAGGCACCAACCCATTATTGAAGCTTTCACTGATCCTAAAGTAATTTGGGCCCAGAAGCTAAGCAAGTTGTCTGCCAAGGATGTCAGGTGGTTCACTTTGAAGCTAAGAGGGAAATATCTCATCTCTAGCTGTGGGGGTTATCCCAATTTCCACTATTAGGTGTATCTAGGGGCATCAATTACAACCCTATTGGGATATGCACTCAAGACTGTTCCCAAACAATCAGAGTTGGTTCAGACCTTTTATTTCTATGTGAATGATAATCTTCCCTTGGTTCGAGAAGATGCAAGTACTTAGAAACTCGTCAAATGGAATGGTATAGAGCACTTGGGAAAGAGAAACAATCAAATGTTCCCCGAATTCGAAGCGTGGATAAGGGGGAAAGCTCAAGTGTTCCTAATCCCTTTCTCTGCACCAGATGCTTCACCTGCTACTGTGCCATTATAGGTCTACCAGAAGTTGGAGGCTTTGGTCCAACATTTTAGAGCTGAAAACCAAGAGCCCAATAATTTTATTCAGAAGCTGATGATTCAGAACTAGAAGCTAGAGGAGAGAGCTCGTCAAGCTGAAGAGATAGTCAGGCTCAAGCAATAAGACTTCGAAGAACGAGAGCTCTACGTCAAGAAGAGAATGTTGGTTGAAACCCACAAGGCGAGTCAACGCTGGAAGGATAAGAAAGCCTTGGACGAAGCTAACGAAGTTGTGACCCTATGGAAAGAGAAGTGGGAGGACCATCTAAAAAATCAAAAAGAGATGGAGATCAAGATCGAGTATAAACTGAAGATCAAAGGCCTTCAAGAGACTCTGGATGAGCAGGGAGAGCTGCTCCAGAAAGCCCATGAGCAACGAAGAGACTACCTTCAGAAGATGGCCCAGAGTCAACAAGAAGCTGGAGATATCCAAAAGGAAGTAGAAGAGCTGAAGCTTCGGGCCGATATCAAGAAAGTCAAGACTGAGTAGAGCCCTAGCAAAGAAAGAGAAGAGGTGTTCCTACAGCAGATCAGCGAACTGAATGCTTCCTTTGATCTAAGGGATCTTCTTATTCAGAAGCTTATCCAGGAGCCGAATCATCCAGACATTGCCCAGTTGTTCCAAGTTGTCAAGCGTCTTAGCTGGAGGCTACAAGACATGGAGCTTCATAGGGTTTAGTCTTATACTTTTGTACCTGGATTACCCACAGGCCTGTTGTGGGATTCCTCTTTACTTTACTTTGCTTTTCTCTTGATGTATGAATTGGCACCCATCGGGGACGTTATTATCTTCAGATTTGAGTTTACGATATGATTGGTTTGGTTTGAATTTCTGGTTGCTATCTCTTGCACTAACACGGGGTACTAAGCACCAATTCTCCACAAATATCATCTTATTTGAACGTCATGCGGGGTCTTCTTACCTAAAATCTGAAATATCTATATGAATTCTCGAATATCGGAACGAGAATGTAAAAAACACAACATTGCATGCATTCATATCATTTTCATTTTTTTTCTTTTACAGGTTATCCAGGGTTCTTAACTTTTATGCATTTTCAGGAAAGATTGCGAGAGCCTCAAAGACTCGTCTTCTCAAGCACAATATCCATTCACACCAGTACGCTACTCGCCGTAATCAAAGGCACGTCATGGATATAGTACAAACCGAGCTGAAAGAACTTCGCACCCAGATGGGGGAGTTCATGACAATGATGCAGTGTTTAGCTCTGGGGCAGCAAGAGATGATGGCTATTATGCAAAGGCTTAACCCCCCACAAACTGATCCTCTGGTGGTTACCTTAGATGCCCAAGGCAATCCAATCAACAAAAGAGGGGATGGATCTCCAACTCCAGAGACTAGTGGCCCTACTCTTGTCCTCGTATAGGACCGTCAGGAAAATCAGTTCACCCTGGTCAACGAAGACAAGGGATTTGGCACTGGAGCTAACAATCAGGACTTCCAAATGTTGGCTGAGAAGGTGAGGGCCTTGGAATGCAAAGATACTCTCGGCATCGATGTTTCTGACATGGGCCTAGTTTCAGGGGTGGTTATCCCTCCAAAGTTCGAACCTCCGGGTTTCGACAAGTACAATTGAAAGTCTTGCCTAAAGACCCATTTACAGGGATTTTATTGCAAGATCGTTTCCCATACCAAAGATGAGAAACTTTGGATGTACTACTTCCAGGACAATCTGTTTGGGGGCTCACTAGAATGGTACATGAAACTGGAGAAAAAATTTGTTCGCAATTGGAAGGAGCTTGGGGAGGGTTTCCTCAAGCAATACCAATATAACATCGACATGGCTCCCAGCCAGACTCAACTATAAAGTCTGTCATAGAAGAACTCTGAGAGTTTCAAAGACTATACGCAGAGGTGGAGCGAGGTTGCAGCCAGAGTTCAACCCCCGTTGCTAGAAAGGGAGATGGTTGACCTCTTCATGGATACCCTCCCAGGGAATTTCATGGAAAGGTTGGCAGGCTGTTCCTCCAGTGGTTTTTCTGATATCATTCTGACGGGTGAAAGAATCGAGAGTTGGATGAAACAAGAAAAAATTCAGAGCAGCAGAGCGTCAACCTCTGAGGTCAAAAAGCCTTTTGTGAAGCGAAGAGAAAGAGAAATTGGGGATGTATATGCTCAAAAGAAGAGGGGGAATCAAAACGCTTATCATGAGGCAGCTCCCATCACTATTTCGGCTCCTGCTAATCAGCAGAGGGCTCCCCGTCAGTACTATCCTCCCAGACCAAAAGAAAGACATTTCGAGAAGCCTTCGATATCATACTCTCAGTTATTGCAGAACATCCTTCAGCTTCAGATGGTCCAATTGAGAACCTTGCAGCCTCCAAAGTCAGGTCAGCTCCCAGTAGGCTATGATGCTAGTGCCCGCTGCGAGTTTCATTTCGGAGCTCCTGGCCATAGCACAGAGAATTGTCAAGCTCTTAAGCGTGTCATTCAAGAGTTGATAGACTCCAAGGCGATAAACTTCGCTCCAACCCCGAATGTGCTACAGAACCCCATGCCTGATCATGGAAGGATCATAGGAGCTATTGATAGTGATGAATGTTTGAACTTGGAATCTGATGTCAATGCCCTAAAGAATTCATTATTTACTATAAAGGCTTGCTTGGCTAAGAAGAGCATATTTACAGGTTGTGAAAATGACTGTTCAGACTGTGTCAATTCCGACAATGGTTGTGACCGATAGAGATCGGGAATACAAAAAATGATGGATGAAGGAAGTATACAGTTCTGGACCAATCCTGTACCAGAGTGATAAAGCTATCCCGTGGAATTATGGGAGAGAAGTTTATTACAATGGTCAGAAGTAGAACGTGGCCAAGTCCAGTTCATCTCCGCACCAAGTTGAGAATGTTGGGGTCGGAGGATTCACTAGGAGTGGTAGACTGTTCGCACCAGAGACATTGAGAAACAATGTGTTACCACCAGAGGACAATGCTGAAGCTCAAGCCAGGGCCAGGGGCAAGCAGCCTATGACAAGTGATGCTCCTGCGTCCGCTCCAGAGCCTGATATCACCTTTGATAAGGAAACGGATGATTTCCTGAGAATAATCAAGAAGAGTGATTACAAGATTGTCGATCACTTGCAGCAAACTCCTTCTATGATTTTGATCTTATCCTTGTTGATGTGTTCAGACTCGCACCAGAAGCCTCTATTGAAAATCTTGAACAATGCATACGTACCACAAGACATATCCGTAAATCAGCTAGAAACGGTTTTGTCGAGTGTAAATGCCAGCCATGGTTTGGTATTTATGGATATGAACCTGACAACTGAGGGACGCAGCCACAACCGTGCTCTACACATTTCCATGGAATGTAAGGGAGTTGTATTCTCTCTCACGTGCTTGTAGACACAGGGTCGTCTCTGAATGTAATTCCTAAGAAAGCACTGATTAAGATGGATTATTATTGGGTTGTCCTTAGGCCAAGTGATTTGGTCGTCCGAGCATTTGACGACTCGAAAAGGTCAGTATTTGGAGAGGTGGGACTGCCAGTCAAGATAGGACCACAGATCTTCAACACTATTTTTTACGTCATGGATATCCAACCGACCTACAGCTGTTTGTTAGGACAACCTTGGATACACGCATCAAGCTCAATGTCTTCTACCCTTCACCAAAAGCTTACGTTTGTCTGGGAAGGACATATTGTGACGGTGTGTGGGGAAGATGATATCTTCATCAGCCAATTGGCCTCCTTCAAGTATGTAGAGATGGATGGGGAGATTGTCAAAACTTCGTGCCAAGCCTTCGAACCCATCAAGCCTGTGAGTACATCATCGTCAGCTTCCTTATTAGAGGATTAAAAGAAGGGAGCATCCATAGCCTCCTACAAGCAAGCCCTGAAAGATGTGGAGTCAGGCGCAAATGAGTGCTGGGGCAAGATGATTGAGGTCCCAGAGAAGAAATATATGTTTGGGGTTGGCTACCAAACTGGTCAGTCAACACCAGGGCAAAACGCTAGAGGTCTGAAAGGCCCACTACTTGAAGAGTATTCAGAGATCTTAGGGGTGCCGCTCAAAGATCAAATTCCCTTCAAATCAGAGATGACCAAACCAACTCATCTTAACATTGCCAAAGCTCTTTATTTGAGACCATAAGAGGTATCTAATAACCTGGTTGCTAGCAAAGCTAGGGTGCTTGGATTTCCTTTGGAGTTCTTGGTGAGAAGGGCTGGAGAACTAGTTGTGGTTAACCGATGGAATTCAGTTTGTGCTATCCTAGCATTGTCCATATATGGGATCATCCTCTTTCCTGATATGGATAAGTTCGTAGACATGAATGTTATTCACTTGTTCGTGCTGAAGAATTTGGTACCCACTCTCCTGGGTGATCTATACTACTTAGTGCATTACAAGAACGAGAGTAAGCGGGGTGGTCTGCTTAGGTGTTGTGTTATTTTGTTCTACAGATGGTTTATGAGGCACCAACCCATTATTGAAGCTTTCACTGATCCCAAAGTAATTTGGGCCCAGAAGCTAAGCAAGTTGTCTGCCAAGGATGTCAGGTGGTTCACTTTGAAGCTAAGAGGGAAATATCTCATCTCTAGCTGTGGAGGTTATCCCAATTTCCACTATTAGGTGTATCTAGGGGCATCAATTACAACCCTATTGGGATATGCACTCAAGACTGTTCCCAAACAATCAGAGTTGGTTCAGACCTTTTATTTCTATGTGAATGATAATCTTCCCTTGGTTCGAGAAGATGCAAGTACTTAGAAACTCGTCAAATGGAATGGTATAGAGCACTTGGGCAAGAGAAACAATCAAATGTTCCCCGAATTCGAAGCGTGGATAAGGGGGAAATCTCAAGTGTTCCTAATCCCTTTCTCTGCACCAGATGCTTCACCTGCTACTGTGCCATTATAGGTCTACCAGAAGTTGGAGGCTTTGGTCCAACATTTTAGAGCTGAAAACCAAGAGCCCAATAATTTTATTCAGAAGCTGATGATTCAGAACTAGAAGCTAGAGGAGAGAGCTCGTCAAGCTGAAGAGATAGTCAGGCTCAAGCAATAAGACTTCGAAGAACGAGAGCTCTACGTCAAGAAGAGAATGTTGGTTGAAACCCACAAGGCGAGTCAACGCTGGAAGGATAAGAAAGCCTTGGACGAAGCTAACGAAGTTGTGACCCTATGGAAAGAGAAGTGGGAGGACCATCTAAAAAATCAAAAAGAGATGGAGATCAAGATCGAGTATAACCTGAAGATCAAAGGCCTTCAAGAGACTCTGGATGAGCAGGGAGAGCTGCTCCAGAAAGCCCATGAGCAACGAAGAGACTACCTTCAGAAGATGGCCCAGAGTCAACAAGAAGCTGGAGATATCCAAAAGGAAGTAGAAGAGCTGAAGCTTCGGGCCGATATCAAGAAAGTCAAGACTGAGTAGAGCCCTAGCAAAGAAAGAGAAGAGGTGTTCCTACAGCAGATCAGCGAACTGAATGCTTCCTTTGATCTAAGGGATCTTCTTATTCAGAAGCTTATCCAGGAGCCGAATCATCCAGACATTGCCCAGTTGTTCCAAGTTGTCAAGCGTCTTAGCTGGAGGCTACAAGACATGGAGCTTCATAGGGTTTAGTCTTATACTTTTGTACCTGGATTACCCACAGGCCTGTTGTGGGATTCCTCTTTACTTTACTTTGCTTTTCTCTTGATGTATGAATTGGCACCCATCGGGGACGTTATTATCTTCAGATTTGAGTTTACGATATGATTGGTTTGGTTTGAATTTCTGGTTGCTATCTCTTGCACTAACACGGGGTACTAAGCACCAATTCTCCACAAATATCATCTTATTTGAACGTCATGCGGGGTCTTCTTACCTAAAATCTGAAATATCTATATGAATTCTCGAATATCGGAACGAGAATGTAAAAAACACAACATTGCATGCATTCATATCATTTTCATTTTTTTTCTTTTACAGGTTATCCAGGGTTCTTAACTTTTATGCATTTTCATGAAAGATTGCGAGAGCCTCAAAGACTCGTCTTCTCAAGCACAATATCCATTCACACCAGTACGCTACTCGCCGTAATCAAAGGCACGTCATGGATATAGTACAAACCGAGCTGAAAGAACTTCGCACCCAGATGGGGGAGTTCATGACAATGATGCAGTGTTTAGCTCTGGGGCAGCAAGAGATGATGGCTATTATGCAAAGGCTTAACCCCCCACAAACTGATCCTCTGGTGGTTACCTTAGATGCCCAAGGCAATCCAATCAACAAAAGAGGGGATGGATCTCCAACTCCAGAGACTAGTGGCCCTACTCTTGTCCTCGTATAGGACCGTCAGGAAAATCAGTTCACCCTGGTCAACGAAGACAAGGGATTTGGCACTGGAGCTAACAATCAGGACTTCCAAATGTTGGCTGAGAAGGTGAGGGCCTTGGAATGCAAAGATACTCTCGGCATCGATGTTTCTGACATGGGCCTAGTTTCAGGGGTGGTTATCCCTCCAAAGTTCGAACCTCCGGGTTTCGACAAGTACAATTGAAAGTCTTGCCTAAAGACCCATTTACAGGGATTTTATTGCAAGATCGTTTCCCATACCAAAGATGAGAAACTTTGGATGTACTACTTCCAGGACAATCTGTTTGGGGGCTCACTAGAATGGTACATGAAACTGGAGAAAAAATTTGTTCGCAATTGGAAGGAGCTTGGGGAGGGTTTCCTCAAGCAATACCAATATAACATCGACATGGCTCCCAGCCAGACTCAACTATAAAGTCTGTCATAGAAGAACTCTGAGAGTTTCAAAGACTATACGCAGAGGTGGAGCGAGGTTGCAGCCAGAGTTCAACCCCCGTTGCTAGAAAGGGAGATGGTTGACCTCTTCATGGATACCCTCCCAGGGAATTTCATGGAAAGGTTGGCAGGCTGTTCCTCCAGTGGTTTTTCTGATATCATTCTGACGGGTGAAAGAATCGAGAGTTGGATGAAACAAGAAAAAATTCAGAGCAGCAGAGCGTCAACCTCTGAGGTCAAAAAGCCTTTTGTGAAGCGAAGAGAAAGAGAAATTGGGGATGTATATGCTCAAAAGAAGAGGGGGAATCAAAACGCTTATCATGAGGCAGCTCCCATCACTATTTCGGCTCCTGCTAATCAGCAGAGGGCTCCCCGTCAGTACTATCCTCCCAGACCAAAAGAAAGACATTTCGAGAAGCCTTCGATATCATACTCTCAGTTATTGCAGAACATCCTTCAGCTTCAGATGGTCCAATTGAGAACCTTGCAGCCTCCAAAGTCAGGTCAGCTCCCAGTAGGCTATGATGCTAGTGCCCGCTGCGAGTTTCATTTCGGAGCTCCTGGCCATAGCACAGAGAATTGTCAAGCTCTTAAGCGTGTCATTCAAGAGTTGATAGACTCCAAGGCGATAAACTTCGCTCCAACCCCGAATGTGCTACAGAACCCCATGCCTGATCATGGAAGGATCATAGGAGCTATTGATAGTGATGAATGTTTGAACTTGGAATCTGATGTCAATGCCCTAAAGAATTCATTATTTACTATAAAGGCTTGCTTGGCTAAGAAGAGCATATTTACAGGTTGTGAAAATGACTGTTCAGACTGTGTCAATTCCGACAATGGTTGTGACCGATAGAGATCGGGAATACAAAAAATGATGGATGAAGGAAGTATACAGTTCTGGACCAATCCTGTACCAGAGTGATAAAGCTATCCCGTGGAATTATGGGAGAGAAGTTTATTACAATGGTCAGAAGTAGAACGTGGCCAAGTCCAGTTCATCTCCGCACCAAGTTGAGAATGTTGGGGTCGGAGGATTCACTAGGAGTGGTAGACTGTTCGCACCAGAGACATTGAGAAACAATGTGTTACCACCAGAGGACAATGCTGAAGCTCAAGCCAGGGCCAGGGGCAAGCAGCCTATGACAAGTGATGATCCTGCGTCCGCTCCAGAGCCTGATATCACCTTTGATAAGGAAACGGATGATTTCCTGAGAATAATCAAGAAGAGTGATTACAAGATTGTCGATCACTTGCAGCAAACTCCTTCTAAGATTTTGATCTTATCCTTGTTGATGTGTTCAGACTCGCACCAGAAGCCTCTATTGAAAATCTTGAACAATGCATACGTACCACAAGACATATCCGTAAATCAGCTAGAAACGGTTTTGTCGAGTGTAAATGCCAGCCATGGTTTGGTATTTATGGATATGAACCTGACAACTGAGGGACGCAGCCACAACCGTGCTCTACACATTTCCATGGAATGTAAGGGAGTTGTATTCTCTCTCACGTGCTTGTAGACACAGGGTCGTCTCTGAATGTAATTCCTAAGAAAGCACTGATTAAGATGGATTATTATTGGGTTGTCCTTAGGCCAAGTGATTTGGTCATCCGAGCATTTGACGACTCGAAAAGGTCAGTATTTGGAGAGGTGGGACTGCCAGTCAAGATAGGACCACAGATCTTCAACACTATTTTTTACGTCATGGATATCCAACCGACCTACAGCTGTTTGTTAGGACAACCTTGGATACACGCATCAAGCTCAATGTCTTCTACCCTTCACCAAAAGCTTACGTTTGTCTGGGAAGGACATATTGTGACGGTGTGTGGGGAAGATGATATCTTCATCAGCCAATTGGCCTCCTTCAAGTATGTAGAGATGGATGGGGAGATTGTCAAAACTTCGTGCCAAGCCTTCGAACCCATCAAGCCTGTGAGTACATCATCGTCAGCTTCCTTATTAGAGGATTAAAAGAAGGGAGCATCCATAGCCTCCTACAAGCAAGCCCTGAAAGATGTGGAGTCAGGCGCAAATGAGTGCTGGGGCTAGATGATTGAGGTCCCAGAGAAGAAATATATGTTCGGGGTTGGCTACCAAACTGGTCAGTCAACACCAGGGCAAAACGCTAGAGGTCTGAAAGGCCCACTACTTGAAGAGTATTCAGAGATCTTAGGGGTGCCGCTCAAAGATCAAATTCCCTTCAAATCAGAGATGACCAAACCAACTCATCTTAACATTGCCAAAGCTCTTTATTTGAGACCATAAGAGGTATCTAATAACCTGGTTGCTAGCAAATCTAGGGTGCTTGGATTTCCTTTGGAGTTCTTGGTGAGAAGGGCTGGAGAACTTGTTGTGGTTAACCGATGGAATTCAGTTTGTGCTATCCTAGCATTGTCCATATATGGGATCATCCTCTTTCCTGATATGGATAAGTTCGTAGACATGAATGTTATTCACTTGTTCGTGCTGAAGAATTTGGTACCCACTCTCCTGGGTGATCTATACTACTTAGTGCATTACAAGAACGAGAGTAAGCGGGGTGGTCTGCTTAGGTGTTGTGTTATTTTGTTCTACAGATGGTTTATGAGGCACCAACCCATTATTGAAGCTTTCACTGATCCCAAAGTAATTTGGGCCCAGAAGCTAAGCAAGTTGTCTGCCAAGGATGTCAGGTGGTTCACTTTGAAGCTAAGAGGGAAATATCTCATCTCTAGCTGTGGGGGTTATCCCAATTTCCATTATTAGGTGTATCTAGGGGCATCAATTACAACCCTATTGGGATATGCACTCAAGACTGTTCCCAAACAATCAGAGTTGGTTCAGACCTTTTATTTCTATGTGAATGATAATCTTCCCTTGGTTCGAGAAGATGCAAGTACTTAGAAACTCGTCAAATGGAATGGTATAGAGCACTTGGGCAAGAGAAACAATCAAATGTTCCCCGAATTCGAAGCGTGGATAAGGGGGAAAGCTCAAGTGTTCCTAATCCCTTTCTCTGCACCAGATGCTTCACATGCTACTGTGCCATTATAGTTCTACCAGAAGTTGGAGAATTTGGTCCAACATTTTAGAGCTGAAAACCAAGAGCCCAATAATTTTATTCAGAAGCTGATGATTCAGAACTAGAAGCTAGAGGAGAGAGCTCGTCAAGCTGAAGAGATAGTCAGGCTCAAGCAATAAGACTTCGAAGAACGAGAGCTCTACGTCAAGAAGAGAATGTTGGTTGAAACCCACAAGGCGAGTCAACGCTGGAAGGATAAGAAAGCCTTGGACGAAGCTAACGAAGTTGTGACCCTATGGAAAGAGAAGTGGGAGGACCATCTAAAAAATCAAAAAGAGATGGAGATCAAGATCGAGTATAAACTGAAGATCAAAGGCCTTCAAGAGACTCTGGATGAGCAGGGAGAGCTGCTCCAGAAAGCCCATGAGCAACGAAGAGACTACCTTCAGAAGATGGCCCAGAGTCAACAAGAAGCTGGAGATATCCAAAAGGAAGTAGAAGAGCTGAAGCTTCGGGCCGATATCAAGAAAGTCAAGACTGAGTAGAGCCCTAGCAAAGAAAGAGAAGAGGTGTTCCTACAGCAGATCAGCGAACTGAATGCTTCCTTTGATCTAAGGGATCTTCTTATTCAGAAGCTTATCCAGGAGCCGAATCATCCAGACATTGCCCAGTTGTTCCAAGTTGTCAAGCGTCTTAGCTGGAGGCTACAAGACATGGAGCTTCATAGGGTTTAGTCTTATACTTTTGTACCTGGATTACCCACAGGCCTGTTGTGGGATTCCTCTTTACTTTACTTTGCTTTTCTCTTGATGTATGAATTGGCACCCATCGGGGACGTTATTATCTTCAGATTTGAGTTTACGATATGATTGGTTTGGTTTGAATTTCTGGTTGCTATCTCTTGCACTAACACGGGGTACTAAGCACCAATTCTCCACAAATATCATCTTATTTGAACGTCATGCGGGGTCTTCTTACCTAAAATCTGAAATATCTATATGAATTCTCGAATATCGGAACGAGAATGTAAAAAACACAACATTGCATGCATTCATATCATTTTCATTTTTTTTCTTTTACAGGTTATCCAGGGTTCTTAACTTTTATGCATTTTCAGGAAAGATTGCGAGAGCCTCAAAGACTCGTCTTCTCAAGCACAATATCCATTCACACCAGTACGCTACTCGCCGTAATCAAAGGCACGTCATGGATATAGTACAAACCGAGCTGAAAGAACTTCGCACCCAGATGGGGGAGTTCATGACAATGATGCAGTGTTTAGCTCTGGGGCAGCAAGAGATGATGGCTATTATGCAAAGGCTTAACCCCCCACAAACTGATCCTCTGGTGGTTACCTTAGATGCCCAAGGCAATCCAATCAACAAAAGAGGGGATGGATCTCCAACTCCAGAGACTAGTGGCCCTACTCTTGTCCTCGTATAGGACCGTCAGGAAAATCAGTTCACCCTGGTCAACGAAGACAAGGGATTTGGCACTGGAGCTAACAATCAGGACTTCCAAATGTTGGCTGAGAAGGTGAGGGCCTTGGAATGCAAAGATACTCTCGGCATCGATGTTTCTGACATGGGCCTAGTTTCAGGGGTGGTTATCCCTCCAAAGTTCGAACCTCCGGGTTTCGACAAGTACAATTGAAAGTCTTGCCTAAAGACCCATTTACAGGGATTTTATTGCAAGATCGTTTCCCATACCAAAGATGAGAAACTTTGGATGTACTACTTCCAGGACAATCTGTTTGGGGGCTCACTAGAATGGTACATGAAACTGGAGAAAAAATTTGTTCGCAATTGGAAGGAGCTTGGGGAGGGTTTCCTCAAGCAATACCAATATAACATCGACATGGCTCCCAGCCAGACTCAACTATAAAGTCTGTCATAGAAGAACTCTGAGAGTTTCAAAGACTATACGCAGAGGTGGAGCGAGGTTGCAGCCAGAGTTCAACCCCCGTTGCTAGAAAGGGAGATGGTTGACCTCTTCATGGATACCCTCCCAGGGAATTTCATGGAAAGGTTGGCAGGCTGTTCCTCCAGTGGTTTTTCTGATATCATTCTGACGGGTGAAAGAATTGAGAGTTGGATGAAACAAGAAAAAATTCAGAGCAGCGGAGCGTCAACCTCTGAGGTCAAAAAGCCTTTTGTGAAGCGAAGAGAAAGAGAAATTGGGGATGTATATGCTCAAAAGAAGAGGGGGAATCAAAACGCTTATCATGAGGCAGCTCCCATCACTATTTCGGCTCCTGCTAATCAGCAGAGGGCTCCCCGTCAGTACTATCCTCCCAGACCAAAAGAAAGACATTTCGAGAAGCCTTCGATATCATACTCTCAGTTATTGCAGAACATCCTTCAGCTTCAGATGGTCCAATTGAGAACCTTGCAGCCTCCAAAGTCAGGTCAGCTCCCAGTAGGCTATGATGCTAGTGCCCGCTGCGAGTTTCATTTCGGAGCTCCTGGCCGTAGCACAGAGAATTGTCAAGCTCTTAAGCGTGTCATTCAAGAGTTGATAGACTCCAAGGCGATAAACTTCGCTCCAACCCCGAATGTGCTACAGAACCCCATGCCTGATCATGGAAGGATCATAGGAGCTATTGATAGTGATGAATGTTTGAACTTGGAATCTGATGTCAATGCCCTAAAGAATTCATTATTTACTATAAAGGCTTGCTTGGCTAAGAAGAGCATATTTACAGGTTGTGAAAATGACTGTTCAGACTGTGTCAATTCCGACAATGGTTGTGACCGATAGAGATCGGGAATACAAAAAATGATGGATGAAGGAAGTATACAGTTCTGGACCAATCCTGTACCAGAGTGATAAAGCTATCCCGTGGAATTATGGGAGAGAAGTTTATTACAATGGTCAGAAGTAGAACGTGGCCAAGTCCAGTTCATCTCCGCACCAAGTTGAGAATGTTGGGGTCGGAGGATTCACTAGGAGTGGTAGACTGTTCGCACCAGAGACATTGAGAAACAATGTGTTACCACCAGAGGACAATGCTGAAGCTCAAGCCAGGGCCAGGGGCAAGCAGCCTATGACAAGTGATGCTCCTGCGTCCGCTCCAGAGCCTGATATCACCTTTGATAAGGAAACGGATGATTTCCTGAGAATAATCAAGAAGAGTGATTACAAGATTGTCGATCACTTGCAACAAACTCCTTCTAAGATTTTGATCTTATCCTTGTTGATGTGTTCAGACTCGCACCAGAAGCCTCTATTGAAAATCTTGAACAATGCATACGTACCACAAGACATATCCGTAAATCAGCTAGAAACGGTTTTGTCGAGTGTAAATGCCAGCCATGGTTTGGTATTTATGGATATGAACCTGACAACTGAGGGACGCAGCCACAACCGTGCTCTACACATTTCCATGGAATGTAAGGGAGTTGTATTCTCTCTCACGTGCTTGTAGACACAGGGTCGTCTCTGAATGTAATTCCTAAGAAAGCACTGATTAAGATGGATTATTATTGGGTTGTCCTTAGGCCAAGTGATTTGGTCGTCCGAGCATTTGACGGCTCGAAAAGGTCAGTATTTGGAGAGGTGGGACTGCCAGTCAAGATAGGACCACAGATCTTCAACACTATTTTTTACGTCATGGATATCCAACCGACCTACAGCTGTTTGTTAGGACAACCTTGGATACACGCATCAAGCTCAATGTCTTCTACCCTTCACCAAAAGCTTACGTTTGTCTGGGAAGGACATATTGTGACGGTGTGTGGGGAAGATGATATCTTCATCAGCCAATTGGCCTCCTTCAAGTATGTAGAGATGGATGGGGAGATTGTCAAAACTTCGTGCCAAGCCTTCGAACCCATCAAGCCTGTGAGTACATCATCGTCCGCTTCCTTATTAGAGGATTAAAAGAAGGGAGCATCCATAGCCTCCTACAAGCAAGCCCTGAAAGATGTGGAGTCAGGCGCAAATGAGTGCTGGGGCAAGATGATTGAGGTCCCAGAGAAGAAATATATGTTCGGGGTTGGCTACCAAACTGGTCAGTCAACACCAGGGCAAAACGCTAGAGGTCTGAAAGGCCCAATTACCTTCACCAGTGCGGGATGGTTTGATCACAGCAACGTTTGTGCGGTGCAGGAAGAAACAATTGATAGTGATTACGAACTGGATGAGTGGATACGGCCCTGTGTCCTGGGGATGTAACTTAACAATTGGTCAACGAAAGCGCTTGTCTCCTTCACTCAACCAGAAGAGTAATAGTTTATGCTTTTATTCTCTTGTATGCAAGCTTTATGCCATGCCCGGGGCATAAAAGCTCATTGTAAGGGTTCATTGTTCATGATGCAATATCATAATCATTAATAAAGTGGACGTTTTTTGCATTCATTCATGTGTTCCTTGTCTTTCATTTTTTGTTTAAAATAAATAAATATCAATGTTTTACCACGTCTCCCACTTCTTCTAAAATCTAGCATGAATCATCATACATGCAGATGCTCCCTACCGGGTCTCATCAGTGACGACCTTGTTATGGCTCAGTATGACTTCAACAATCCGATTTACCTAGCCGACAAAGTGAAGAAGATTGTGAACTACCCGAAGAACTAGACAGACTCCTCAAGCATGAGGAAAAGATGATTCAGCCACATGAGGAAGCCATTGAGGTGGTAAACCTGGGTACCAAGGAAGAAAAAAAAGAGGTCAAGATCGGGGCTGCATTGGAAGAACATATCAAGATTCGCTTGATCTCCATGCTCCAAGAATACGTCGACGTTTTTGCTTGGTCTTACCAGGACATGCTAGGGTTAGACACCGATATTGTAGTGCACAGGCTGCCACTCAGAGAAGACTGCCCACCAGTAAAGAAGAAACTGAGACAAACTCGACCTGATATAGACATCAAAATCAAGGAAGAGGTTCAAAAACAGTTTGACGCTGGATTTGGTTGTGACAAGTTATCCACCATGGGTTGCGAACATTGTTCCGGTTCCTCAAAAGGATGGTAAAGTCAGAATGTGCATGGACTATCGGGACCTGAATCGGGCAAGCCCTAAAGATGACTTCTCGTTGCAGCATATTGATGTGTTGGTCGACAACACTGCCCAATTCTCTGTGTTTTCCTTCATGGATGGCTTCTCGGGCTACAATCAAATCAAAATGTCGCCAAATGACATGGACAAGACCACATTCATTACCCTATGGGGCACCTTTTATTTCAAAGTAATTCTGTTTGGTTTGAAAAATGTTGGAGCTACATACCAACATGCAATGGTGACTCTATTCCATGACATGATTCATCACGAGATTGAGGTCTATGTCGATGACATGATTGTGAAGTCACAGACAAAAGAAGAGCATTTGGTCAACTTAGCCATGCTTTTTGACAGGCTTCGGAAGTTCAGATTGAGATTGAACCCAAACAGATGCACATTCGGGGTGCATTCCGGAAAGTTGTTGGGCTTCATTGTTAGCGAAAGGGGGATTGAGGTCGACCCTGCGAAAGCAAAAGCCATTCAGGAGATACCTGAACCAAAAACTGAGAAAGAGGTACGGGGATATTTAGGGAGGTTGAACTACATTCCAAGGTTCATATCTCACCTAACAGCTTCGTGTGAGCCTATTTTCAAACTTCTGAGGAAGAATCAGGCTATCGAATGGAATGATGACTGCCAACAAGCTTTCAACCGAATCAAGGAGTACTTGCAAGAACCTCAGATTATTATGCCTCCAGTTCCAGGGAGACCTCTAATCATGTACCTTACAGTACTCGAGGGATCAATGGGTTGTGTACTGGGTCAGCAGGACGAGTCTGGTCGAAAAGAGCATGCAATCTATTACCTTAGAAAAACGTTTACCGACTGTGAGACCCGTTACTCACTGCTCAAGAAAACTTGTTGCGCTTTGGCATGGGTTGCTCGCCGACTAAGACAGTACGTGCTGACTAATGCCACTTTATTGATTTCTAAGGTGGACCCCGTTAAGTACATCTTCAAAAAGCCAGTTCTAACCGAAAGAGTAGCCCGATGGCAAATGATTCTGACAGATATGATATCTAATACACTTCACAAAAAGCCATCAAAGGAAGTGTATTGTCGGATTATCTGGCCCATTATCCAATTGATGATTACCAGCCAATGAGGTTCGAGTTTCCAGATGAGGACATCATGTTCCTCAAATCGAAAGACTGTGAAGAACCACTCCCGGAGGAGGGGCCAGACCCCGAATCCAAATGGAGTCTGATGTTTGACAGAGTCGTTAACATGAACGGTAGTAGAGTTGGTGTTGTCATTATCTCGTCGGAAGGGATCCACATTCCTTTCACTGCCTGGTTGACATTCGAATGCACTAACAATGAAGTAGAGTACGAAGCATGCATAATGGGGATCGAGGAAGAAATTAATTTGAGAATCAAGAACCTAGAGATCTTCAGTGATTCAGCTTTGGTTATTAACCAAGTTAACGGAAAATGCTTGGTTCATCAACCTCATTTAACTCCTTACAAGGCTGGAAGGCGGGTTCTTCTTAAACCAGGATGATGTGCTCTACAAACAGAACTTCGACATGGTCTTGCTTAGATGCGTGGATAGACACGAAGCAGGCCTGTTGATGCAAGTAGTTCACGAAGGCTCCTTCGATACCCATGTTAAAGGACATGATATGGAAAAGAAGCTTCTCAGACCGGGGTATTATTGGATCACCATGGAATCCGATTGTTATAAATACTCCCGCAAGTGCCACAAGTGCCAAATCTACACTGATAAGGTGCATGTACCTCCAAATCCATTGAGTGTCATGTCGTCACCTTGGCCTTTCTCCATGTGAGGCATTGAAATGATTGGAAATATTAAGCCAACTGCTTCTAACAGTCACCACTTCATCCTAGTTGCTATAGACTATTTCACGAAGTGGGTTGAAGCGGCGTCTTATGCCAATGTCACCAAACAGGTGGTAGCCCGATTCATCAAAAGGGATATCATCGGCCGATATGGAATTCCCGAAAGAATTATTACTGACAATGGTTCTAATCTCAATAATAAGATGATGGCAAATCTATGTCGGGATTTCAAGATCGAGCATCATAACTCTTCGTCGTATCGCCCAAAAATGAATGGCGTTGTCGAGGCGGCCAACAAGAACATCAAAAAGATCTTTCAGAAGATGGTTGTGACATACAAAGATTGGCATGAGATGCTACCGTTTTCATTGCATGGGTACCGAACATCAGTGCGTACCTCAACTGGGGCAACCCCGTTCTCGCTTATATACGGTATGGAGGCAGTCCTACCGGTTGAAGTCGAGATCCCCTCGCTAAGATTAATGATGGACGTCAAGCTTGACAAAGCTGAGTGGCTCCGATCCAGGTACAATAAATTGAGCCTCATTGAAGAGAAACGCCTAGTAGTTGTATTCCATGGAAAGTTGTATCAACGGCAGATGAAGTTGGCTTTCGAACAGAAAGCATGGCCTCAACGGTACATACCCGAAGATCTAGTGATGAAAAGGATTCTTCCTCCTAACACAGATTAAAGGGGCAAGTGGACACCCAACTATGAAAGTTCATTCGTGGTTAAAAAGGTCTTCTCGGGCGGAGCCTTGATGTTAACAACCATGGATGGTGAAGACTTCAAATCCCCTATAAACAAAGACACGGTGAGAAAATACTCTGTATAAAGAGACTCGCTGGACAAAAACAGAATAAAGGTCCAGACAAAAAAAATGGGAATCCCGGCAAGCCAAAAACAGAATAAAAAGGTGCGGGCAAAAGTTATGGAAATATCTGAAAAGATGTACACCCGCTGAGTTGAAAATCCACATTGGACAACTCAGGTAAAAAGGGGTATCCCAGTGGATTGAAAACCCAAAAGGGCGATCCATGCAAAAGAGGGATTAAAATGAACCACTGTGATCTGCAAGATCTGTGATGTGTCATCGACAATCAAAGGTAATCCAAGAGTTGAAGGTCAATTCAATTGTCTTCCTCAAAGCGAAGCAAGCGGAGAGTCTTGAAGATATACAAGTCATAGCCGGGTCGGAGCTTGATGAGATATGGTTTTCACATTGCCATTAGGATAGTTTATTTTTATTTTGTTCAATTTCCTCTTTCCAGGGATTACTTCCTGGTGTAATTCCTATTCATGGCCAGTCTTCAATCAATAAAAGTACAATTTCATTCAAATTTGTTTCTATATGTTTTTGTTTTTCATCTACCATTGTGTGATTGAAAAAACGTCCAACAAATTATGATAAATATTGCTTTGCGGATGCATAAATGCCTAATAACACATGCATGAGAGTAAGAACATTTGACACATACCCGATGTGTTAGGTGGGAGGGATGGTGGCTCAGAACATGAGCCCGGGGCATGCAGGCCAAACTAACTCTCATTTCGCAGGTACTATCAATTGTGTTAATTAACATGTAGGTATAGGCGTTACCAACAAATACATCGCTGGCACAGAGCTTTAGGAAGCTTGGCCTTGGCAGATCTTAAAGCATGACTCCACAGCAAGTCTCATCAGACCATCCCCTCTCCAATAGAGTAACAACAAAGGGAATGATATGGCCCAATGAGGGTATCATTATCTCTTTTCGCCAGCAGAGGATGCTTTCCACTTTTCATCTCTAGCATGTGACACACCCTACCTCTCACTCCCGGAAAGAGGTGATAAAAACTCTTATTTCCAGCAAGAAATATCCCCAGCGGAGTTCTTTGTCATCCCCAGTAGAGTTGGAGATTGAGATCTTCCCCAGCAAGACAATAGAAAGCTGATAATGTTCTCCTCAAGCAGAGAGTCTTCATTCAACAAAGAAATATCCCCACCAGAGTCTTCTTATCCCCAGCAATACAGGAGGATTTGTTACGACCTAGCAATGGTGAAGATACAGAAGAGCCCGAAAGTTCTCTTCCTTACCCAGCAGAGTTCGCCAATTTTCCCCAGCGGGTTCGCCAATTAAAAGTCCAATACTTATTGACGTCTCTTCCCCAAGAAGAAGACTATGTATCTGAAGGATCCTCCAGCTGATTTCTTTCTCAGTGGAGTACCAACGCATCTGGTTCCCCAACCGAGTCAGAAGAGTATCATTTCCCCAACGGAGTTTGGCAGGTAGCGTACCTCCCAGATCAAGTTCATCCCCAATAGGGTCTTGGATCTCCAATCTCAAAGTCCAATTTATTTTTTGCAATGGCGTTAGTTCAGAACTAGTGTGTCATTAATACCATCCCTGTAGAGTCAGATTTCCCACATGGATTTATCCCAATCAACATAGCAATTGTTTCTTCCCCGGTGAAGTCTTCAAGGATAATTGTTATCTCCTCATCAGGAGATCCCTTTGCATTTGCATTTAGTAATAATTTTCATCCTCAAAAAGCATAGCATTTCCATCATTATGGAGCATTACGCCATGGAAAGATTCAAACATGCATACGAAGCATAAGCTAGTTTTGGTACCTTACACAAAAGCCCGAAACATTATTTCTTCAATCAGACCAAAGTATCCCCACAGAATGCCAAGTTAACTTCCTAATGTGGTTATTTCTACCAAGTCCTGTTTGTTATTCCCTAGTTGGTTCTTATTTCAGTACAACAGTCTCATTTTTCGCATCTTCGTTTAATTATAACGGTCGCATCTCGGGTAATCATTTAAGTACAATAATCCCGTTCCTTTGATCTCATCTAAGTACGATGATTTCAATTCTCCGATTCCATTTAAGTACAATGGTCTCGTATTTGAGTCTTGTTCCAGTACAACAGTATCATTTTTCGCGTCTCCATTTAAGTATAACGGTCACGTCTCTGGTAAGCATTTAAGTACAATGATCTTGTTCCTTAGATCTCATCTAAGTACGATGATTTCAATTCTCGATTCCATTTAAGTACAATGGTCTCGTCTTTGAGTCTCGTTTAACTACGACGGTTTCATCCATTTTGCGTCTCCGTTTCATTACAACGGTCGCGTCTTGGATAATCATTTAAGTACAATAATCTCGTTCCATTGATCTCATCTAAGTACGATGATTTCAATTATCCGATTCCGTTTGATTACAACAGTCTCATCTTTGAGTCTTGTTTCAGAACAACAGTCTCATTTTTCGCGTCTTTGTTTAAGTATAACAGTCGCGTCTCGGGTTATCATTTAAGTACAATGATCCCGCTTTCCTCGATTTCGTTTAAGTACAACGGTCTCTCATTTTTCCTCGTTTCCATTTCAGTACAACGGTCACGTTTCGGGTTATCGTTTAAGTACAATGATCCCGCTCTTTTCGTGATTCCATTTTAGTGCAATGGTTTCACACCCTTTCGATTCCGTCTAAGTACGATGGCCTCGTTCCCTTCGAGTTATCATTTAAGTACAATGAGCTTGTTCCCTTTTTTCAAGTCCAAGGTCAATGTCATGTTTCAAGATGTCATCCGAGCATGGCACCTGTTTCTAAATCATTTCATTTTCCACATAGTACAAATTTTCCGGTTTATTCGGGTAATCAATCACTCCATACCTTGAAGGTCTGAAAGCCATTGCTATCATCCATCCAGGTCTATATATGATTGAATAGGGGCAGCTATAATACCCTAAAATTTTCCCTCTTATTTATTGTCAACCTTAAGTGGTTTATGCTTCGTCATCCAGCATATTCGTCTATATTGCATTGCATCGCATTCAGAAAAATAATAAATAAAATAAATCATCATCATCTACACGTGTATGATACTTGTGATCAAGTGTCTTTTGTCGATCTTTGGAGCTCAAGAAGAAGAAATAATACCACAAAAATAATCCAAATCATTTCCAAAATTTCCAACCAAAGAAAGGAAGAATTCAAGTTTTTCTTTTGTTAACTAGTTAAAGCTTGGGGTTAACCGGTTAACGGGGGAGAAATTTGTGAAGAAATTTCAAATTATGGTTGGTTTTCCCACAATCCTATCCATTTTTTCCTTTTTTCTTCACACTTCATATTTCCTTGGACTTTTCCACCACATTCTAGACCCTTCCACACTCTTCCAAGGGATATTCCAAGGAATATTCCAAGGAATATTCTAGAAACCCTAACCGACTTTAACTAACTCCAAGCCTAAGTCCTAACCTCATTTTCCAAACCTCATGCCCAAGCTAGCTCCATACCCAAAGCTTGCTCAAAACCTAATTTCTATATAAGTTGAATTCACTCCAAACCTCACAACTAGAACTTCATTTTCCCACAACTTCAACCATTTTCTCACAATTTCACTTCATCTCTCTCAATTCTCTCATTTTTCTCTCAACTTTTCCTCCATTTTCAATCTTTTACCAAAGCTTCTTCACCAAGGATTCTTCAAGTTTCACATTGAAACTTGAGGAGTTTGAAGGTAAACCTCAATTCAAACATCAATTCCACAGGTTATTGGATAATTTGCTACTGTTTTGGATTGATTTGAGCTTATTGGAAGTGATTTCACAAGAGTTCATCAAGATATTCATCAATTGCATTTATTTTGCACTCTCGTGGATCGAATTAAGGAATCTCTGGTTTTCTCTTCATTTGTGCATCGATCGACTCGCAACAATCACCAAAGCAAGCCTCCGCTTTGTAGGTTGGGGAATCCAAAGCCGATTTTCGCTTTTAATTTATTCACTTCATCTCGCCGTATGGAATTCTTTGATCGTTTTATCGTTGCTTGTGTTTTTATCATTTTATGGTTTGATTGCGATTTGTTCGATTTGCTTGTTAGTAGCTAGAATCATAGCTAGTTCTTGGTGCTAATAGGTGTTAGAGGACTAGGTTTGAGTATAATTTTCGTGCTAGCATGTTCATGGATGTAATAGGAACCTTTGGAAGTAGGTTTGTGGCTAAAAGTGCTTATTTCATAGTTGTTTGTTGCATTTTGTTCAGTGTTAACCGGTTAACACCCTGGGTTAACCGATTAACATGTTGATTTTTGCCCCTGGATTTGTTTTTTTAAAGTCGTTAATTGGTTAACCCATGGAGTTAACCGGTTAACGTTGTTTGAATTTGGAAAAATTGCTTGGTTCATGGAATGTGTGTGCATTGTTCATTCTTTAATCACCATAGCTGGATAGATCATGATTTTAGTGTATTTTTAGGATCACTTTAGATGCATGATTCTGTAATTTTGGTAGCTTTCGACATGCATTTCGTTAGTTTTCGTTTTTGTGCATAAATGTTGCATAATATGTTCATAACATTTTGTGACCATAATTTGCATGATTTAGCATCCTTCGTAGCATAATAACCAACATGTACACCTCTAGTTTTAGCATTGCATTATGAAGCCATTCACATCTTGGTTCAATTATGTGCATATTGAGGAAAGTTGCATACTGTAAAAAACTCCAAAAAAATCAATTAGTTTGCATCATTTAATTGCATGATTGTTGTTGCATTCCATTCTTCATAATCCATTGCATGTTATTGTAATACCTCAAAACTTTCCCTCTCATATCCTCAACACTTTGCATAGCATTTTGCATACATAAGTTCACAAATAACAAAAAACATTGCATCATGTGTAGCATAGCTGAGGCGTAGGCATGTGATCATGATTGGAGCAACTGAAGGCATTACAAAGGCAATCAAAGGGTCACAAAGCTTCTCAACCTTGTGCTAGGGGTTCACAACATCCCACAAGTCTTCATTTGAAGCCACAAGCCATGGAAAGATGGGGTTTAATTAAAGGAGGCAAGCATTGCAATATTTCTTGATAAAAAGGGCCAAATTAGGGTTTCACTTCTACTGGGCTTCTGCATGAAGTTTTAATTCAAAGTGGATTCCTTTATCTTATATATGATGTCAAGTGCTCGGGGTTCAAATCCCGTCCATAAAATCATTTCGTAAGAAGTTCAATTGAACAGATGACTGAAGATCGAGGAATCGGGGAAAAGGAAACCGAGCTAGGTAAAAATGGTCGACTCCTGACTTTTAAGACCAAAATCATGAAATTAGGGTTACAATGATCCTATGGCTCAAATTTGGTCAAGGAATGATGGAGGAATCATAAAGAAATCAAAGGAAAAAGTCATTTGAAAAGTGGTTGATTTCACATTTCCCTCCACCTTTCCTTCCACTTTCCTTCCACACTTCCTTTCATTCTTTCCCTCTTGATTTTCCATTTCAATTCCACTCCATTTCCCTTGGAAACTTCTACCATGTTCTACCATCTTCTAGAGTGTTCCAAAGAATATTCCAAGGAATATTCCTTCTCCAACCCTAACCCTAACTAACTATCAACCCTAACTCCATTGCTAAATCCTAACCTCATTACCAAACCATAATTTTGGATCCCAAGCCTAATTTTTGGGCCCCAAACCTAAACCATATTTAATCCATTTTCATCCAAAACAAAGGGGACTCTCTCACAATTTTCACACACACAATTTTCCAAATTTTTTCATTCTCTCACAATCACTCTTTTCTCTCTCTCACTTTTCCTCCATTTTCCCTTTTTCACCAAAGCTTTTTGAAGAAGCTCTTCAAGTTTCACATTGAAACTTGAAGATCTTGAAGCTTAGCCTCCAACCTCCATTGATTTTGTGGATTGTGGAAGAAGAAGCTACTGATTTTTGTGAGGATTTCGGCTTATCGGAAGTGCACGAAGGTTCAAGCCTCAAGAACGCATTTATTTTGCAGTTTCGCGGTTTTCTTGGTTTTCTCTTCGATCAAGCTCTGATTCTGGCAACATTCACCGAAGCACTCCTCCGCTTCGTAGGTTGGTGATCTAAATCACTTATTCTTTAAGTTATTCTCTTCATCTTGCCACTTTTGGCGTTCTTTAATTGCTTTTTTTCTTTGCTTGTGATTGATTCCGTTTTCGTTATGTGTGGCTTGCGATTTGTGATTCTTAATGGATTAGAAGTTAAGGTGTGGATAGTTATAGGTTTTAGCATGTGTAAATAAGCCCCAATTAAGTAGAAATTTGTGTTAGCAGGTTCCGAAGTATGTTAGGGATCATTAGAAGTGAGTTTCTGACCAAAAGCACTTATTTCTTAACTTTTTTCACATTCTGGATCAGTGTTAACCGGTTAACCATTTGGTTAACCGGTTAACGCATGTGTTTTAGCCACAAACAGTGCAGCTTTATTTCCGTTAACCGGTTAACCATTTGGTTAACCGGTTAATGCTGTTAACTTTGGATTTTTGGCTTATTTCATAGCTTAGTCCTTGTTCCTAGTGCCTTTAATGTTCATACATGTTTAGGTATTGATTTTAGGGAATTTTGGAGTCCATTTCCAGTAGCTCATTCCCCCATTTCGAGTCGTTTCGACGCGTTTCCGTTCGTGTTGCGTGTTATGTGTTTTTGTATTCCTTTGAGTATAGCTTGTTTTCTTGCATTTTTGTTGCCATGTTTAGGCATCATTTGGCATGTGAATAATCATGTTGCATTCTGTTTTTACATGTTTCACATTGCATTAAGTCATTTTGCATTTCATTGTATCAAGATATGTTGCATTTTTCATAATGGTGGATGTATGTGCATTTGGTTGCATGCTTGATCATATCATTCACATAAATTCAATTATGAATTTTGCATTAAGTTTGACATTATGTTTGAGCTATCATATTGCATGTTCATAATCAATAATCATCATGTTCATATGCCATGTTCATGTGCTAAACCTTGCATACTTGTTGCATATTCTACCATGTGATGCATTCTTGCATAATTCTTCAAAAATGTTCATGTTATTGCATTTATATATGTTGATTTAGGTTCAAGTGCATGTTCATGATGAATTGGTATATGTTTCATTGAGTTTGTGCATTAAAAAATGAAAATAATCAAATCTGGATTTTGCATTTCACAGCTGACTTTGCATATAGGTGCTGTAAAATACATGTTGTTTGTTATGCTTGCATGTTGTATTTGACTTTATACACCTACCTTTTCATGCTGCATGCTGGCTGTAAAAAAAATGGAATTTGTGTTATGCATTGTTTCCATAGCTGTTTGGGTATTCGGGGCTGTAGTAGGTGCTGTATTTTTTGACTTAGCATTTTTTTAGTTCTCTAGAATTAAGATAGAATTTAGATTGAGTCCTAGAGTCATTAGGATTTAATTAGTGTATGTTTGTTTTATTATTTTAAAATAAAAATGCATACTAACCTTTCTTTTGTAGGGAGGGAAAGGTATGTTTCTTTACACCTTATCCTTTTATATTTTCATGCATTCCTTTATGCATTTAATTTGCATTTAATTTCCTTTACTTTTCATACTTGTGTTTGGTAGGATTTCTCCCTCTTTTGTAGAATCAACTTAACTTCTCTAGGAAGTAAGTTGCATTCTATTCTTTTCTCATTCGGTTTAGAGAACCCCACAAACCATTAGGACCACCTTTGAATAAATAACTAAAATTAGGATTGAGTCTTAGTCCCTTAGTTTTTACCTTTTGCAACTTGAGTCCTTCTTTCTCATCTCATAAAGAAAAACTATAAAACACTTAATAAAAACCGAACGTTCTTGTACGACACAAGACTTTGTTGCAGAGTACTTATACGCGTCCTGTTTCGGGGCGAGGTGTAAGTATTTACCATGATGGATAGGTCTTAGTATGAGAATGTTCACAAACAAATTCAAAACATTTCTAATAAACGACAAAAACAAACAATAAGCGACTATCCTGCGGGAACTTCTCTTTCTCATCTCATTCACTCTGAACGCGAACTTGCGACGACTTGTCTCGCATGCAAGACGGCAAACGCACTCGTACCAGACGAGCCTGCAACACCTCAGCATAGACATACGCAGTTCCAACTGTAAAAAACACAAACAAATAGTTCCCACCTTAGTTAGGCGAACTACGTCGACTCTGATCCTCATTATCCCTATGAGGTACGTAGGCAGTGGGGTAGGGCCCATTCGAGCATATTCTTTATTTTCCCTACATTTCCCCATTCTTTCCTTTTGTTTTCTTTTCCAGTTCCCTTTCTTATCTCCAGTTCCATTCCAGTAGCAGTTTTATTCAGCAGCACTTTATTTTCTCACCCTTTGAAACAAACAAACAAGCGTGGATCCCGTCGGATACGACGGACGATCTGGGGTGCAAATACCTTCCCAGGTCGTAAGCGACTCCCGAACCCAGATCTTTGGTTCGCAAGGCCTTGTCCTTTCCTTCTTCCTCAGGTTTGTGCAGCATTACCTTTCCCATTCATTCGGGATAAAAATGCATGGCTGGCGACTCTACCTTTTCCGCGCCACTTTCGCGTTTGTACTAGGATGAAAATCCCGGGAACGACAGCTGGCGACTCTGCTGGGGATCGAACTCAGAATCTCTGGTTTCCCCTGTAGAGTCAATCCTAGCGCGTGTTTGCTTTTGTTTATTTGGGTGTTTATGTGTTTGATGTTGTGTGTTTATTTACTGTTTTCATTTACATTTTACTTTACAACATTTATTTATTGCTTTCAGTATTTATTTTCCATGCATCATATTATACTGGACTGTCTGGCGGTGCTGGTTTTCATTTTTTCTGCGGGATAGGAGTTACTATGAGATAAGCCAAATACCCGGCTTGAGTGCACTATAGGATTAGCATGGACATGTTGTACTCGCATGGTTACATGATGAGTGGCGATGTGTTCCACACCCAGATTGCGACCGTCTTGGGACTATTCTTTGTGGGGGTTCTTCCCCACTTCAGGGTACAACCTTGATAGTTATGTGTATCTGGTGACCGATCTCCGAGGACCTTAATAGGAACACCCCTCTCCAGTGATGAGAGTGGCAGACCACATTTGTTGGCAAACCCACTCGCATCCGAGGGTCCATTGGGAACTCGCATAGGATGGTCTGGTTCTCTCATAGGAATCCAGTTAAAGCAAACTATTCGTATGACGGTAGTATTGTACCCTTCGGGATGAATGTACTATTGTTTCTCGATTCAGTGCTTGAAGCTGGGGACTTGTGAGGGATGCTTGTTTTTCCGGACTCAGCTGAGGCCTCCCTGAGTAGTACATAATGCCAAACCGATTCCCTGATTTGGTCATGAGCCATTTCTCGGAAATGGTGAACGTATTATTGTTATTCGGATTTGAGAGTCTGTGATGTTGACCCGAGTAGCATACCCGTGAGATTGGGAAGGGTTTACAGGTTTGCAGGAACCCTAAGACCTTCAACATACCCGCTTTGCCATTGGTTCAGTTTTGTGATCTGGTTCTCTGGTTCTAAGATATGGATCCCGGATCAGAGAGATTGTTATTGTGATATGTTGATATTGTGGCCTTGCACCGACACCTGATTATATGATTGGCACATCACAGACACTTCACTGATCACATGCCTCGCCTTGCATAAGCATCATAACATCATTAATCATTTATGTTTCTATTATTCTCAGGGTTTGTGTTACTCCCGGTTCCTGGTCATATCATTACTGCAGAACGGAAGACGTCAGAAAAAGGACTGTGCACTACAAAGTTTTTGATACCAAAGTGGACTTGATCAACCAAATGGTGTCTCTTATTACCCCGGGTCATCTGGGATACTTCAAGGAAAAGTATGGTGATATTCTGGACTAGGTATTCAACTTGGATAGCTCTCAAAGAAGTGCCATTCACACTTTGTTGCAGTATTACAATCCACGGCTCAGGTGTTTCACTTTTCATGACTTTCAGTTGGGTCCTTTACTAGAAGATTATGCTGAGATTATGGGAGTGTCAATCAAGGATCAGATTCCTTTCAACTCAGAGATGACAAGACCAATCCATGCTGACATCGCTAAAGCTCTTTATTTGAGCTCATCTGAAGTATCTGCAAATCTATCTACCACCAAAGCAAAAGTACTTGGTTTCACTCTGGAGTATCTGGTTAGAAAGGTTGGAGAACTTGCAGTGACAAATTAGTGGGATTCTGTTTGTGTCATCTTAGCACTATCCATTTATGGGATCATCCTGTTCGCTGATATGGACAAATTTGTGGACAAATTCTATTCATTTATTTGTGTTGAAGAATCTGGTGCCCACTCTCCAAGGTGACTTGTATTATTCAGTGCACTATAAGAATGATAAGAAGCGAGGAGGTCTAGTTAGATGTTGTGCTCCCTTATTCTACAGGTGGGTCATGAGACATTTGCCTACCACTGAGAGTTTCACTAATCCTAATACTACTTGGGCCCAGAGGCTAAGTACATTGTCTGCCAGAGATATTAGATGGTTTACTTTAAGGTTGAAAGGAAAGAGTTTCATTACCAGCTGTGGGAATTGCCTCAATGTGCCTTTATTAAGAGTCTTAGGAGGTATCAACTATAATCCCATTCTCTTAAGAAGACAGTTAGGGTACGCGCTCAAAGAGATCCCCGATGAATCCGAGTTATTCCAAACTTTTCACTTCTCGGTAAAAGACAATCTTTCGTTGGTAAGAAAAGTTGCAAGTTCTTGGAAGGTGATCAAAAGAAAAGACACGGCATGTCTAGGAAAGAGCAATAATCGAATGTTCCCTGAATTCGAAGCTTGGATAGAGGAGGAGGTTCAAACGGCTTTAGTCCCTTTTTCTATACCAACTCCACCTCCAACAACGGTGCCTTTGGAAGATTACCAGAAATTGGAAGCTTTGGTCAAGCAGCTTAGAGTTGAGAATCAAGAGGCTTACAATTCTTGTCAGAAATTGATGATTCAGAACCAGCAGTTAGAAGATAGAGCTCTCCGAGCTGAAGATACAGTTCGGCTTAAGAAGAAGGACTTTGAGGAAAGAGAGCTATACTTTAGGAAGAGAGGATTGGCTGAGATCCATAAGGCGAGTCAGCGCCGGAGGGATAAGAAAGAACTAAACGAGGCTAATGAAGCCAT
This sequence comes from Lathyrus aphaca, assembly GCA_963966055.1. Classification (NCBI taxonomy): domain Eukaryota; kingdom Viridiplantae; phylum Streptophyta; class Magnoliopsida; order Fabales; family Fabaceae; genus Lathyrus; species Lathyrus aphaca. The sequence continues at coordinate 238,401,000 of OZ014525.1, forward strand.
TACATTTTGGCAGGAGAAGGGGAGCGATAATCAGAAAAAGCAAAAGGAGTTAGAAGCTAAATTCGAGTTGAAGATCAAGAACCTTCAGGATGCCCTGGTTGAGCAAGGGAATTTAGTTCAGAAGGCACAAGAGAAACAGAGAGAATACCTTCATCAGATGACAAAGAGTCAACAAATAGCTGAAGATGTCCAGAAAGAAGTTGAAGAGTTGAATCTTTGAGCTGATGTGAAGAAGTAAAAGTCTGAGCCGGGCCCGAGCAAAGAGAATGAGATGGCTTTCTTGCAGCAGATTGAAGAGTTACATACTTCTTTTGATCTAAGGGACCTCCTCATCCAGAGACTCATCCAGGAGCCCGATCATCCGGATATGGCTCAATTGTTCCAGAATGTCAAGCGTCTTAGCTGGAGGCTGCAAGACTTAGAGCTCCCTAGAGTTTAGTTTCATGCTATTGTACTTGGATTACCCACAGGCTTGTTGTGGAATTCCTTTTATTGATATACTTAGTTGTTCTTTTAATTGGCACCCTTCGGGGACTTTGTTGTTTCAAACTTCAGTTTATGTGATTGACTTGCTTTGAATCTCTTGTTTGTTATCTGTTGCACCGACAAGGGGTAATGAGCACCAATTCTCCACAACCGTCACGTTATTTGAACATCACATGGGTCTTCTTCCCAATTATTATTCTCCTAATACTAGGACCGGAAAAGAAAAAAAAACCTTGAGGATAAAAGGAACACATTGCATTGCATACGCATCATTTGCATTTCTTCTTTGTTTTTGCGGGTTTTCTACAGGATGCTTAACTTATCTGTGTTTCAGGCAAAGATTGCGAAAGCTGCCAAAACCCGGCATCTCCGACAAGATATCCCACATTGCTATACAACTCGCAGAAACTAGAGGACAATCATGGACGCTATGCAAACTGAGCTTAATGAGTTTTGCACCAGAATGGGAGAATTCATGGTCATGATGCAAGGGATGGCTCAGGGAAAACAATAGTTGAGAAATGAAATTCAGGGGCTCAACCCTCCTCGAACTGATATCCCTGTAACCACTCCTGACGTGCAAGTGGCTCCTCCTAACGCCAAAAATGGCCCAGACAGACCTCAAATTCCAGAACATGTCACAACAACTTTCATTCCGGTACAAGACAGGCAGGATGATCAGTTCCCTTCTTTCAACAATAACATGGGGTTCGGCGGAGAAGGAAATCTTCAAGACTTTTTGGTGCTTGCTGTGAAATTCAAGGCCCTCGAGTGTAGAGACACTTTGGGGATAGATGTGTCTGACATGGGCCTAGTCCCCGGGGTGGTTATTCCTCACAAATTCAGGCCGCCTACTTTTGACAAGTATAACGGTAACTCCTGCCCAAAGACTCACTTGCAGGCATTCTACCAGAAGATCGCTGCCCATACTAGGGATGAAAAGCTCTGGATGTTCTAATTCCAAGATAGTCTCTTCGGAGGGTCCTTGGAATGGTATATGAAGCTAGAGAGAAGCTCTGTAAGAAACTAGAAGGAATTGGGAGAAGCATTCCTCAGGCAGTATCAGTACGATATCGACATGGCGCCCAGACGCACTCAACTTCAGAGTCTGGCTCAGAAGAACTCTGAGAGCTTCAAAGATTACTCACAAAGGTGGCGTGAAGTGGCAGCTAGAGTTCAACCACCTTTGCTGGAGAGAGAAATGGTAGACATATTCCTAGATACCCTCCCTGGGCATTTCATGGAAAGGCTAGCTGGATGTTCCTCAAGTGGATTTTCAGATATCATCTTGACGGGCGAAAGGGTCGAAAGCTGGATCAAGCAAGGGAAGATTCAGAATGGGGGCGCTTCGAGTTCTGGTGTTAAGAAGCCCTTCGTGAAGAGGAGAGAAGGAGAGACTGGGGCAGTATACGCGCAAAGGGGAGGAGACAACAGAGGTTTTTATCAGTAAGTGGTCCCTGTCACTATCTCAGCTCAACCTGTTCAACAGCAAGTCCAACAACCACCGCAGCCGCCACGCCAACAAGGGTATCAACAAAGAGCTCCTCGTCCATATTACCCCCAGAAGGCCAGAGAAAGACATTTCGAAGCTCCGCCGATGTCCTATTCACAGCTTTTGAAGAATCTCCTACAACTCTAGATGATTCAACTCCGAACTCTACAACCCTCGAAGCCGGGCCAAATCCCTGAGGGTTATGATACAAACGCCAGATGCGAATTTCATTCCGGAGCTCCCGAGCATACCACAGAGAACTGCAAAGCATTGAAGCATGTTGTTCAAGACCTACTGGATTCTAAAGCGATCAACTTTTCTCCTACTCCTAATGTAATTCAGAACCCCATGCCTCCTCACGGAGGTACGGTTGAGGCAGTTGATGAAGGGGAGAATTTAAACTTGGTGCATGACGTTGATGACCTGCAAACTCCGTTAAGTGTTGTTAAAGTTTGCTTGTCACAAAAGGGTATTTTTCCTGGGTGTGGAGTTGATTGTCCAGGATGTGCTGAAGCTACAAATGGTTGTGAGCAGTTGAAAGCAGGGATCCAGAGCATGATTAATGAAGGAGTGTTGCAGTTTGACAAGGTTGTAAAGGAGAGCGAAGTCTCTACAGTAACTATCTTCAATGATCCGTCTCAAGTTCCTACATAGGCCAGAGTGGCACCGATAACCATCACCACTGCAGGACCAGTATTGTATCAGAGTGATAAAGCCATTCCCTAGAATTACGGTGGCGGAGTATACTGTAACGGCCAGAAGCAAGAGTTGGCCACGTCTAGTACAACCCCAGCTCAAGTAGAAAATGTTGGAGTAGGGGGCTTTACTAGAAGTGGAAGGTTATTTGCGCCGGAAACACTAAGAAATAATGTGATACCACCCGGAGACACCGCAGAAGCCCAGGCTAAAGCAAGAGGGAAGCAGCCAGTGGTTGTCAATGAGCCCGTACCAGTAACTGATCTAGACCTTACCTTTGATAAAGAAGCTGAAGAATTTCTGAGAATTATCAAAAAGAGCGACTACAAGATTGTGGACCATCTGCAGCAGACTCCGTCAAGATTTCCATCTTGTCCTTGCTCATGTGTTCTGATTCCCACAGGAAGGCACTCTTGAATATTATGAACAAGGCATATGTGCCTCAGGATATTTCAGTAAATTAGTTGGAAGCAGTGGTATCTAGTGCCAATGCCAGTCACGGATTGGGCTTTACAGACATGGATCTAACATCTGAAGGGCGTGCTCATAACCGGGCACTGCATATCTCTTTAGAATGTAAAGGTGCAGTACTCTCTCACGTGTTGGTAGATACCGGATCGTCGTTGAATGTTCTTCTCAAGAAAGCATTGATGAAGTTGGATTATGATGGAGTAGTTCTAAAGCCTAGCGACCTAGTAGTTCGAGCATTTGATGGGTCGAGAAGATCAGTGTTCGGGGAGGTAGATTTACCAATTAAAGTAGGTCCACAAATCTTCAATACCACATTTTACGTAATGAATATACAACTTGCATACAGTTGTTTGTTGGGAAGGCCTTGGATACATTCAGCAGGAGCAGTATCGTCCACACTTCATCAAAAGCTAAAGTTCGTCTGGGAATGCCAAATTGTAATAGTCAGTGGGGAAGAAGACATTTTTGTTAGTCATCTGGCTTTATTCAAGTATGTGGAGATGGATGGTGAAATAGTCAAGACTCCATGTCAGGCTTTTGAGCCCCTGAAAACTGAACAAGCGTCCGCAGTGGCAGATTCTTCTAAAGAACCAAAGAAGGGGGTTTACATAGCCTCTTATAAGCAAGCTCTTGAGGTAGTGGAGTCGGGGATGCGAGAAGGCTGGGGCAGTCTAGTATAAGTACCAAAAAAGAAAGATATGTTTGGGATTGGTTACCATCTTGGGAAGCCATCATCTGGATCGAGTGCTAGAGGTCGTCAAGGCCCAATTACTTTCACGAGTGCGGGAATGGTGGATTATGGAAACATCAGTGTCGTGCAGGATGATGCAGTTGATAGTGACTGTGACTTAGGTGAGTGGATCAGGCCTGCTGTTCCAGGGACTCAACTTAGCAATTGGACATCTGAAAGGCTTATCTCAGTCACCTCCTTCGAAGAGTAATAATCTTTGTTTCTGTACTCAAGCGCTATGTCTTGCCCGGGGCATAGTAGCTTTTTGTAAGGGTTCTTTTGTTCCTAACGCAATTCATAATCATAAATAAAGCTGACGTTTCACATTCATCCATGTTGTTCTTTGTCTTTCATTTTTTGCTTTTGTTTTTCAAAAAAAAAAGAAAAGTTTTAAAGTGGCAATGTTTCTCATTTTCTCAAGCCTTTTCTAAAGCCTTGCATAAATCACCATTCATGCAGGTGCTCGTCACTGGATCTTATCAATAACGACCCTGTTATGGCTGAGTATGACTTCGACAATCCAATTTATCAAGCCGATGAGGAAGGTGAAGAAGATTGCGAGCTACCTGAAGAATTGGCCAGACTGCTTAAACAGGAGGAGAAGATGATTCAGCCGCACGAAGAAGCTAACGAGGTGATAAACCTGGGTACCGAAGAGGACAAGAAAGAAGTCAAGATCAGGGTCGCATTAGAAGAATCTATCAAGACTCGCCTAATCTTTATGCTTCGAGAGTATGTTGATGTCTTTGCATGGTCCTACCAAGATATGCCTGGTTTAGACACTGACATTGTGGTACACAAGTTGCCTCTGAGAGAAGATTGTCGTCCAGTGAAACAGAAGTTGAGGCGTACATGTCCTAATATGGAAATCAAAATAAAAGAAGAAGTACGAAAGAAATTTGATGTTGGTTTCTTGGCCATAACCAGTTACCCTCCGTGGGTTGCCAACATTGTGTCGGTCCCTAAGAAAGACGGTAAGGTCAGGATGTGTGTGGACTACAGGGATTTGAACAGGGCCAGCCCCAAGGATGACTTCCCTCTGCCTCACATAGATGTGCTTGTTGATAATACTGCTCAGTTTTCTGTGTTCTCTTTCATGGACGGGTTTTCCGGTTATAACCAGATTAAGATGTCTCCTGATGATATGGAAAAGACAACCTTCATCACGCCTTAGAGCACTTTCTGTTACAAGGTCATGCCATTTGGTTTGAAGAATGGTGGAGCCACTTACCAACGGGCGATGGTGACCCTATTTCACGACATGATTCATCATGAAATTGAGGTTTATGTTGATGATATGATAGCAAAATCCCAAACAGAAGAAGAGCACTTGGTTAATCTAGCAAAGTTGTTTGACCGACTCCGGAAGTTCAGATTGAGGTTGAATCCGAACAAGTGCACCTTCGGGGTCCGATCCGGCAAGTTACTTGGCTTCATTGTTAGTGAGCGAGGAATTGAGGTTGATCCAGCCAAAGTAAAAGCCATCCAAGAGATGTCTGAGCCAAAGACTGAAAAGAAAGTGCGTGGTTTCTTAGGGAGACTAAATTACATTGCACGGTTTATCTCTCACCTAACGGCCACGTGTGAGCCCATCTTTAAGCTTCTGAGGAAGAATCAGGCCATTAAATTGAATGAAGACTACCAGCAGGCCTTTAACCGAATCAAATAATACATGCTAGAACCTCCAATTCTCATGCCTCCGGTACCAGGGAGACCTTTGATCATGTATCTTACCGTGCTTGAAGGATCGATGGGATGTGTGTTGGGTCAGCAGGACGAGTCTGGTCAAAAAGAGCACACCATTTATTACCTTAGCAAAAATTTTACCGATTGTGAGACACGCTACTCACTACTCGAGAAAACTTGCTGCACTTTGGCATGGGCTGCTCGCCGACTAAGACAGTACATGCTGACTCACACCACTCTCTTAATTTCCAAGATGGATCCTGTGAAATACATTTTCGAAAAGCCGGCTCTGACAGGAAGGGTAGCCCGATGGCAGATGATACTAACAGAGTATGATATACATTACACTTTGCAAAAGGCAATCAAAGGAAGTGTATTGTCAGAATACTTGGCTCAGCAGCCAATCGATGATTATCAACCCATGAAATTCGAGTTTCCGGATGAGGACATCATGTTCCTCAAGTTGAAATACTATGAAGAACCACTCTTGGAGGAGGGGCCAGACCCTGAATCCAAATGGAAGTTGATGTTTGACGGAGCTGTGAACATGAACGGAAGTGGGTAGGTGTCGTTATCATCTTACCAGAAAGGGTTCATACACCTTTAGCTGCTCCGTTGACTTTCAAATGCACTAACAATAAGGCAGAGTATGAAGCTTGCATCATGGGGGTTGAAGAGGCAATCAACTTGCGAGTCAAGGACCTCGAGATCTTCGGAGATTCTGCTCTGGTGGTGAATCAAGTCAATGGCAAATGGCTAGTTCATCAACCTCACTTGGTTCCTTACAGAGATTATTTCAGGAAGCTGTTAACTTTCTTCACCAAAGTCAAGTTGAATTATATTCCTCGAGATGAAAACCAGTTCGCCGATGCTCTAGCAACTTTTTCGTCTATGATTAAAGTTTGTCAAGAGAATTTCGTGCCTCGAATCATGGTCTCCCGTCTTGAAAGACCTGCTTATGTCTTTGCAGTTGATAGTGGTGAAGATAACAAACCTTGGTATCATGACATCAAGCATTTCTTGAAGGCTCAAGAATACCCGGTTGGGGCATCCAGTAAGGACAAGAAGACTCTCAGAAGACTGGCAGGAGGTTTCTTCTTGAATCAAGATGGAGTGCTATACAAGCAAAACTTCGACATGGTTCTGCTCAAATGCGTGGATAAACACGAAGCAGACCTGTTGATGCAAGAGGTTCATGAAGGTTCCTTTGGTACCCATGCTGGAGGACATGCTATGGCCAAGAAATTGTTGAGATCGGGATATTATTGGATCACCATGGAATCTTATTGTTGTAAACACTCCCGTAAATGTCACAAGTGTCAGATTTATGCCGATAAGATCCATGTGCCTCCGAATCCATTGAGTTTCATGTCTCCACCATGGCCGTTCGCCATGTGGGGCATCGATATGATTGGCAAGATTGAGCATACAGCCTCCAACAGTAATTGCTTCATCCTGGTTGCTATAGACTACTTCACGAAGTGCGTCGAAGTGGCATCTTATGCCAATGTTACTAAACAAGTGGTAGCCCGGTTTATTAAAAGAGACATCATTTTCCAGTACGGAATTCCCAAAAGAATCATTACTGATAATGGTTCTAATCTCAACAACAAGATGATGGATGACTTGTGTCGAGATTTCAAAATAGAACATCACAACTCTTCTCCATATTGCCCGAAGAGGAATGGCGTCGTCGAGGCGGCCAACAAGAACATCAAGAAGATCGTGCAGAAGATGGTTGTGACGTACAAAGACTGGCACGAGATGCTACCATTCGCGTTGCATGGGTACAGAATGTCAGTGCGTACCTCAACAGGGGAAACCTCGTTCTCACTGGTGTACGGTATGGAGGCAGTCCTACCAGTTGAAGTGGAAATCCCATCGTTGAGGTTAATGATGGACATTAATCTAGATGAAGTTGAATGGCTCCGATCCAGATATAATCAATTGAGCCTCATTGAAGAAAAACGTCTAGCAGCTGTATGCCATGGACAGTTGTATCAGCGGCGGATGAAGCAGGCTTTTGACAAAAAGGTACGACCACATAGGTACATACCAGGTGACTTGGTGCTGAAAAGGATTCTTCCTCCTTTTAACGATCACAGGGGCAAATGGACACCTAACTATGAAGGACTGTTCGTGGTTAAAAAGGTTTTCTCAGGTGGAGCCTTGATGCTGACAACCATGGACGGAGAAGACTTCCAATCCCCTGTCAACGCAGACGCAGTAAGAAAATACTTCGTGTTAAAAAGACCCGTTGGATAAAAACAGAATAAAGATCCAGGAAAAAATAGGCATCCCGGCGAGCCAAAAATAGAATAAAAGGCTCGGGCACAAATTAAGAAAATCTTGAGAAAAATGTACACCCGCTGAGTTGAAAAGCCACATCGGACAGCTCAGGCAAAAAAGGGTATCCCGGTGGATTGAAAACCTGAAAGGGCGATCCACGCAAAAGAGGGATTAACAGGAATGACTGCGATCTGCAAAATTCGTAACCTATCTGCAACTGAGGTTATTCTAAGGGTTGAAGATCAGTTCAATTACATTTCTCAAGGGGAAGAGCGAGCGGATCGTCTCGAAGATATACGAGTCATAACTGGGTTGAAACTTGATGAGATCCACTTCTCACATTGCCAATAGGATAGTTTGTTTTCCTTTTTGGCTATTTCCTCTTTCCGGGGAATTGCTACCTTTGTAATGCCTATTCATGGCCATTTTTCCGAATCAATAAAAATTCAAATTCAGTTAACTTGTGACTATCTGCTTCTTGCTTTTGTTTTTCATCTAGCATTGATTGATTGCGAAAACGTCTAGAAAATTGTGATTTATATTGTGTTGTGAACATTTGAATGCTTTCTAACTCATGCAGGAGGACAAAAACATTTAATACAACTTTGATAGGTGTCAAGATGCCCAGATAATGAGTAATGCTACGAGCCTGGGGCATACAGGTCCCAGACTAACTCTCCATGTTGCAGGCAATATCGATTGTGTTTATGCAGGTACAGGTACCGGTGCTGCTAACAGAGCTAAAAGCAGATTCCCAGGAGGAACATTTCTTTACGCTTGAACAAGAACAGGTGATTTCCAGGGTGTCTCCAGTCATCCCCAGTGGAAGTGAAGTTGAATTTCTTCTCCAACATTAATGGCAAGAGATGTTTGCCTTCCCCAAGCATAAGTTTCCCTTCAACAACAGGGGAAAATCCCAGCAGTACAAGGAGCGTCCTTCTTCCCCAGCAGTTTACTTCCTCAGCAGGGTCATACCTCTGGTTCCCAACCAAGTCAGGAGGTCTCCATTTCCCCACCAGAGTGCAAGAAGGGTCCATCACCAGCAGGGTCTTGGCTCTCGAATCTCAAAGTCCAATTTATTTTTGGCAATAACGGCTTCTCAGAGCCGGTGTATCATTAACGGCTTTCCCCGCAGAGTTGTCTCCTCCTCATCAGGACGGATCAGATCAGTGCAGTGATCGTCAATCCGCCCCAGTCAAGCCATCTGGGATACTTGCAGTCTCCTTATCGGGAGATCTCTTTGCATTTTGCATACGCATAATCATCGTTGCATGTTGCATCCTCCAAAGCGTAGCATTTCCATCATCATGGAGCATTACGCCATAAATTCAAACATATGCATGCCAGCATGGGCCAATTTTGAGGTATATTACATACGACCTATAATATCTTTCCAACCTGAAGTACTCCACACAGAGGATACCAATATCATTTTTCAGACATCATTGTCTTTTCAGATCAATGTTTGTCACCCATTCCGCGTTTTGTTTTGTACAACAATCGTGTCGCAGGTTCTCGTTTCGTACAATGGTCCTGTTTGCCTGGGCTCTCGTTTATGTACAACAATCCCATTCCATCTTGTCCTAGTTTTGTGTTTTTGGTTATCGACTAAGGCCGGTATACCATTGTGTTTCCATTCGAGGATGGTTTCGTTTTGATCCGAGGATCTTTTGAGAGTTGTCATTCGAGGATGGCATTCTTTTCTTCAAGTCCTTATGAGGTTGGTCTTGTTGTTGTGGCTATCATTCGAGGATGATAAACCATTTTAAGCTTATTGATTGAGGTCAGTTTGTCTCTTTTGCAAAGTCTGTCTGAGGTCAGTCTTTGTGTTTTTTGTTATCGACTGGGGCCGGTATACCATTGTGTCTCCATTCGAGGATGGTTTCGTGTTAGATCCGAGGATCTTTTGTGAGTTGTCATTCGAGGATGGCATTCTTTTCTTCAAGTCCTTATGAGGTTGGTCTTGTTGTTATGGCTATAATTCGAGGATGATAGACCATTTTGAGCTTATTGATTGAGGTCAGTTTGTCTCTTTTGTAAAGTCTGTTTGAGGTCAGTCTTTGTGTTTTTGGTTATCGACTGAGGCCGGTATACCATTGCGTTTCCATTCGAGGATGGTCTCGTGTTAGATCTGAGGATCTTTTGTGAGTTGTCATTCGAGGATGGCATTCTCTTCTTCAAGTCCTTCTGAGGTTGGTCTTGTTGTTGTGACTATCATTCGAGGATGATATACCATTTTGAGCTTATTGATTGAGGTCAGTTTGTCTCTTTTGCGAAGTCTGTCTGAGGTCAGTCTTTGTGTTTTTGGTTATCGACTGAGGCCGGTATACCATTGCGCCTCCATTCGAGGATGGTTTCGTGTTAGATCCGAGGATCTTTCGAGAATTGTCGTTTGAGGATGGCATTCTTCCCAGCGTATTTTATTACCCACAGAGTTCAAATTTCCAGGTCTTATTCGAGTATTTAATCACTCCATACCTTGAACGTCTAAAAGCTCTCGCAATTATTCGTTCAGGCCTGCAGATAATTGAATAGGGGTAGGTGTAATACCTCAAAATTTTCCCTCTCATATCCTCAACACTTTGCATTTCATTTTTCATACATAAGTTCACAAATAACTAAAAACATTTCATCATGTGTAGCATAGCTGAGGCGTAGGCATATGATCAATGATTGGAGCAACTGAAGGCATTACAAAGGAAATCAAAGGGTCACAAAACTTCTCAACCTTGTGCTAGGGGTTCACAACATCCCACAAGTCTTCATTTGAAGCCACAGGCCATGGAAAGATGGGGTTTAATTAAAGGAGGCAAGCAGTGCAACATTTCTTGATAAAAAGGGCCAAATTAGGGTTTCACTTATACTGGGCTTCTGCATGAAGTTTTGATTCAAAGTGGATTCCTTTATCTTATATATGATGTCAAGTGCCTGGGGTTCAAATCATGTCCATAAAATCATTTCGGAAGAAGTTCAATTGGACAGATGACTGAAGATCGAGGAATCGGGGAAAAGGCAACCGAGCTAGGTAAAAAAGGTCGACTCCTGACTTTTAAGAAAAAAATCATGAAATTAGGGTTACAATGATCCTATGGCTAAAATTTGGTCAAGGAATGATGGAGGAATCTTAAATAAATCAAAGGAAAAAGTCATTTGAAAAGTGGTTGATTTCACATTTCCCTCCACCTTTCCTTCCACACTTCCTTTCATTCTTTCCCTCTTGATTTTCCATTTCAATTCCATTCCATTTCCCTTGGAAAATTCTACCATGTTCTACCATCTTCTAGAGTATTCTAAGGAATATTCCAAGGAATAATATTCCTTCTCCAACCCTAACCCTAACTAACTACCAACCCTAGCTCCATTGCTAAATCCTAACCTCATTACCAATACATAATTTTGGATCCCAAGCCTAATTTTTGGGCCCCAAACCTAAACCATATTTAATCCATTTTCATCCAAACCAAAGGGGACTCTCTCACAATTTTCACACACACAAGTTTCCAAATTTTTTCATTCTCTCACAATCACTTTTTTCTCTCTCACTTTTCCTCCATTTTCCCTTTTTCACCAAAGCTTTTTGAAGAAGATCTTGAAGCTTAGCCTCCAACCTCCATTGATTTTGTGGATTATGGAAGAAGAAGCTACTGATTTTTGTGAGGATTCCGGCTTATCGGAAGTGCACGAAGGTTCAAGCATCAAGAACACATTTATTTTGCGGTTTCGCGGTTTTCTTGGTTTTCTCTTTGATCAAGCTCCGACTCTTGCAACATTCACCGAGGCACACCTCCACTTCGTAGGTTGGTGATCTAAATCACTTCTTCTTTATGTTATTCTCTTCATCTTGCCACTTTTGGCGTTCTTTAATTTCTTTTTCTCTTTGCTTGTGATTGATTCCGTTTTCGTTATGTGTTGCTTGCGATTTGTGATTCTTAATGGATTAGAAGTTAAGGTGTGGATAGTTATAGGTTTTAGCATGTGTAAATAAGCCCCAATTAAGTAGAAATTCGTGTTAGCATGTTCCTAGGTATGTTAGGGATCATTAGAAGTGAGTTTGTGGCCAAAAGCACTTATTTCTTAACTTTTTTCACATTCTGGATCAGTGTTAATCGGTTAACCATTTGGTTAACCGGTTAACGCATGCGTTTTAGCCACAAACAGTGCAATTTTAGGTCCGTTAACCGGTTAACCATTTGGTTAACCGGTTAACGCTGTTAATTTTTGGATTTTTGGCTTATTTATTAGCTTAGTCCTTGTTCCTAGTGCCTTTAATGTTCATACATGTTTAGGTATTGATTTTAGAGAATTTTTGAGTCCATTTCCAGTAGCACATTCCCCCATTTCGAGTCGTTTCGACGCGTTTCCGTTCATGTTGCGTGTGATGTGTTTTTGTATACCTTTGAGTATAGCTTGTTTTCTTGCATTTTTGTTTCCATGTATAGGTATAATTTGGCATGTGAATAATCATGTTGCATTTTGTTCTTACATGTTTCACATTGCATTAAGTCATTTTGCATTTCATTGTATCAAGATATGTTGCATTTTGCATAATCATGGATGTATGTACATTTGGTTGCATGCTTGATCATATCATTCACATCAATTCAATTCTGAATTTTGCATTAAGTTTGACATTATGTTTGAGCTATCATATTGTATGTTCATAATCAATAATCATCATGTTCATATGCCATGTTCATGTGCCAAACTTTGCATACTTGTTGCACAATCTACCATGTGATGTATTCTTGCATAATTCTTCAAATATCTTCATGTTCTTGCATTAATATATGTTGATTTAGGTTCAAGTGCATGTTCATGATGAATTTGTATATGTTTCATTGAGTTTGTGCATTAAAAATTGAAAATAATCAAATCTGGATTTTGCATTTCACAGCTGACTTTGCATATAGGTGCTGTAAAATACATGTTGTTTGTTATGTTTGCATGTTGTATTTGACATTCTACACCTACCTTTTCATGCTGCATGTTGGCTGTAAAAAAAAATGGCATTTGTGTTATGCATTGTTTCCATAGCTGTTTGGGTATTATGGGTTGTAGTAGGTGTTGTATTTTTTGACTTAGCATTTTTTTAGTTCTCTAGAATTAAGATAGAATTTAGATTGAGTCCTAAAGTCATTAGGATTTAATTAGTGTATGTTTGCTTTATTTTTTTAAAATAAAAATGCATACTAACCTTTATTTGTAGGGAGGGAAATGTATGTTTCTTTACACCTTATCCTTTTATATTTTCATGCATTCCTTTATGCATTTAATTTGCATTTAATTTCCTTTACTTTTCATACTTGTGTTTGGTAGGATTTCTCCCTCTTTTGTAGAATCAACTTAACTTATCTAGGAAGTAAGTTGCATATTATTCTTTTCTCATTAGGTTTAGAGAACCCCACAAACCATTAGGACCACCTTTGAATAAATAACTAAAATTAGGATTGAGTCTTAGTCCCTTAGTTTTTATCTTTTGCAACTTGAGTCCTTCTTTCTCATCTCATAAAGAAAAACAATAAAACACTTAATAAAAACCGAACGTTATTGTACGACACGAGACTTTGTTGCGGAGTACTTATACGCGTCCTGTTTCGGGGCAAGGTGTAAGTATTTCCCATGATGGATAGGTCTTAGTATGAGAATGTTCACAAACAAATTCAAAACATTTCTCATAAAAGACATAAACAAACAATAAGCGACTATCCTGCGGGAACTTCTCTTTCTCATCTCATTCACTCTGAACGCGAACTTGCGTTGACTTGTCTCGCATGCAAGACGGCAAACGCACTTGTACCAGACGAGCCTGCAACACCTCAGCATAGACATACGCAGTTCCAGCTGTAAAAAACACAAACAAATAGTTCCCACCTTAGTTAGGCGAACTACGTCGACTCTGATCCTCATTATCCTGATGAGGTACGTAAGCAGTGGGGTAGGGCCCATTCGAGCATATTCTTTATTTTCCCTACATTTCTCCATTCTTTCCTTTTGTTTTCTTTTCCAGTTCCCTTTCTTATCTCCAGTTCCATTCCAGTAGCAGTTTTATTCAGCAGCACTTTATTTTCTCACCCTTTGAAACAAACAAAAAGCGTGGATCCCTTCGGGTACGACGGACGATCTGGGGTGCTAATACCTTCCCAGGGCGTAACCGATCCCCGAACCCAGATCTTTGGTTCGCAAGGCCTTGTCCTTTCCTTCTTCCTCAGGTTTGTGCAGCATTACCTTTCCCATTCATTCGGGATAAAAAATGCATGGCTGGCGACTTTACCTTTTCCGCGCCACTTTCGCGTTTGTACTAGGACGAAAATATCGGGAGCGACAGTTATTGCATAATCTTGCATAAAATTTTCATTACTTGCTTGCATTAAAACTCATTTTGTACGTTTGAAAATATTCAAATTTGCCTTGTTTTCATAGATGCATTTTGAAATAGATGTTGTAAAAACATGTTGCATTCATGTTGTTTTGATTTTTTACACCTATTATGCATGTTGTTTGTTAGCTGCAATAGGTTGTTTGCATCTTGCCTTGAATTTAGTATTTGTTTGTGCTATAAGAGTTGTAGTAGCTGTTGGATTATTGCTTTGCATAGTTTTTAGGTCCCTTAGACTTAGGATCGAGTCTAGATTAGGTCCTAGATGTATTAGGATTTGTTTGATACTTGTTTACCTCATTCCTTTTATCATGTTTATCCTACTAACCTTTGTTTTGTAGGGAAGTGGAGGTAATTTCACATTACTTTTTCCTTTTAAAATTCTTTATGCTTTCAAAGTGTATTTGTTTTAGCATTTTGCTTAGGTTCATCCATGCATGATAACACTTAGGATTATTAGTCTCCCTTAGACTTTTCCCTATGGTTCGCTTTGCTTTCATTCTCATCTCAAAAGAAAAGTAAAAAAACACCTAATAAAGGTCGATCTTCACGTACTCCATGAGACTTTGTCGTGGGTTACTTATACATGTCCCATTTCGGGGCAAGGTGTAAGGTATCTACCACGATGAATAAGTCTTGGTATAGGAAGGTTCACAAACAACAATCTTAGAAAACACTTCTTTAAAAGATAGTACACAAACAACACTCATCTTTTCCTTCGGGAATTCTTTTCTCATCTCACTCACTCTCAACGCAAACTTGCAACGACTTGTCTCATTTGCAAGACAGTAAATAGTTCCTGCCTTAGTTAGGCGAACTACGTCGACTCTAATTCTCATTTTTCCGATGAGGTACGTAGGCAGTGGGGTAGTGCCTGTTCGAGCACATTCTTTATTTTCCCTACATTTTCCCCCTTTTCTCTTCGATCTCTTTTTCCAGTTCCCTCACTCATTTCATTCCAGTTAGCAATACATTTGTTCAGCAACATCTATTTTCTCACCATTTGAACCAGACAAACAAACGTAGATCCTGTCGGGTACGGCGCGCGATCTGGGGTGCTAATACCTTCCCAGGTCGTAACCGACTCCTGAACCCATATCTTTGGTTCGCAGGACCTTTTCCTTTCCTTTTCTCTTAGGTTTATGCAGCATTACCTTTCCCATTCATTCGGGATAAAAATTCCTGGCTGGCGACTCTACCTTTTCCATGCCACTTTCGCGTTTGTACTAGGAAGAAAATCTCGGGAGCGACACATGGCTATCGTTCACACCTACGACGGCGGTGTCCAACTGACTTACATAAATCTCTTGGGGAACAAAGGCTCTGTTTAAGATCTTTAGCAATGTTTTTCGGTGTGATTCTTAACATTACAATATGGATAGAATGGAAATCTATGATTGAGTCTAGTGAAGGTGATCAACTATCTTATAGTCGCTCTTTTTAATAATCCAGAGAAATTATTTTTCTTCCTTCTTGAAAGTAATTTCTGGATTGGGTTTAGGGACCTCATCGGACACAACTTTCTTACCCTTGGCCTTAACTAGGGCCTCTGCACTATCACTCGACGATGTCCCATTGTTTCTCAAAGACTACGGTGCGAACCATCTCCCGCTTCTGGTAAAATCGCATACACCGACATTTTCATTTTGAGGTTCTACCACACTTGGTGTAGCGACCTCCTTCCTTTGACTATTGAAATATACCTCATCATGGTAATGCCATGGAATGGTTTTTTCGCTTTGGTATGGTACAAGACCTGGAATAGTGATGTTGACAGGTGATGGCCTGGGCGGCACAGGAATCTCGATCAGGGTAAAATAGATGGTCACCGTGGATACCTCATCTTCAACTTTTGAAAGGCTATCAAACTGAATATCACCACTATCATCAAACTTTGTACTACCCATTTCAACTCTTCACAACCATTTATAGACTTTGCACAAGTTTGAAAAAATTCCCCGTAACCTGGGGACACCCCCTTCTTCAATAGAGAAGTCTTCACAATTAACAAAGGATTTTTCAAAGAGTTAACATCAAACACCGGGTTCAATCTCTCCCATTCTTCCACAGCCCCTACTACTGACTTCCTATGTTGAGGCATAGGATTCTGGATAATATTAGGAGCAAGTGCGAAATTAACATCTTTTGAATCCACCAAATCTTGGACAACATGTTTGAAAGCGTTGCAGCGGTTAATGTTATGGCCTGGGGCCCCGAATGAAAATCACAAGTAAGGTTGGAGTCGTAACCGATGTGCAATTTTCCTGCTGGTGGAGTCAATGTCCTCAACTGAATAAGTTGAAGGCTAAGTAAGTGCTGGAGGAGCTGGGCATAAGGCATGGGCAATGGATCAAAATGTAGGTCACTCATTCTCAGCCTTGCCTGGTAATTCTTCTTAGGAATCTGTTGTTGACGTTGTTGTTGTTCTTTCGCTTGAGACACAAGCTGGTTAGTTGCAGCGGGAATAATGACAACTGCAGTTTGATGATACGAGCCCTGGTTTCCTATTTTCCTCTAGGAATATACCGCCCCTTCCTTTCCATCATGTCTCTTTTGACAATTTTAAAATGGTTATTTAACTCCGGACATCGAGGCACTAGTGTTTTGGATATTCCCCAGCTTCATCCAGTTTTTTATTCTCTCTCCTACTAACACAGTCTGAAAATCCGGTTAACAGAAATCCTGCAAAGCACTGCATAAATTGTCCTGGGAGCATTCCCATGAATATATCAGCCATTTCTCGCTCAAGTAAAAGGGGTTGGACCTAGCAGCTAGTTCTCTCCATCTCTGTGCATACTTCTTGAAACTTTTGGAGTTTTTCTGCGTCATGCTTTATAGTTGGGTATGGTTTGGCACCATGTCAAGTTTATACTGATATTGTTTCAGGAAAGCCTCCCCCGACTATTTCCAAATCCGGACATCACCCCTTTCTAGTTTCACGTACCACTCTAGTGATCCACCAGATAGACTGTCCTGAAAAAAGTACATCCATAACTTCTCATATTTAGTATAGGCAAAGATCTTGCGAAAATAGGCCTGGAGATGTGTCTTTGGGAAGGAATTCCCGTTGTAATTGCCAAAACCGGGTGCTTTGAATTTTTGAGGGACCCCCAGCCCTTGGACAAAACCCATATCAGAGACGTCAATCCCCAGAGTTTCCTTGCATTCTAAAGCTCTAACTTTTTCTGCCAGTAATTGAAATTTACGATGGCCACCGCCAACACCAAAACCCATATCTTCATTTAGTAGAGAAAATTGATCAGCCTGGTTGTCCTCCAAGTTGGGAATCAGAATAGGGATAGTAACTGGAGTAGGGGGTCCTCCAGCACCAACAGGCCCACCAGTAGCATTGATGGGATTTCCTTGTGCATCCAAATTATTTTCTACAACTAAAATCTCCACCTGAGGTACATCAAGACTCTGAACGAAGGCCCTCACCTGTTGTTGACCCGCGACAACCCCTAGCATAACATTCATAAACTCATTCATGCGCAGACGAAGTTCAACCAGCTCATCTTGCATGGCGTCCATGATGTATTGTTGATTTCGGCGGGTGGCATACATGTGAGTGTGATGGTCTACAATTCTGCCTAAATAATCATATAAGTTAGAAAGTCCAAATAACCTGTTAAGAATGAAAAATGAAATGCATGAAATTAATGACATGCCTATTCATTTTTAGGGCATCCCATCCCCTGATTCCAGTTTTGTGAAGGCACTGAAGAAGATAAAGCCATCCCGGTGGCGACATTTGCTGTAAACAATTGACAATATTGATAATGTAGGGTGCGTGTGCAGCAGACGCGTCTTATGATGCCGAAAATACGAAGTTCATTGTGTTTTTGCTATAGATTGTGTAAGAGATGTCGTCGAAACCATAAAGTTGAAACAACACAGTGTGATAGACAAAAAGGATCTCCGTTATATTGATAGAGCACAAACACGTGCTGATATTGTTGAGATACAAGGGACATAAGTTGTAAATAGAAGTACATCAATTAGAAGACTCAATCAACAATCTTGATGGTAGCCTAACAATATACAAGCAAAAGAATAAAAACCATATCACTATGATCCTCCTTAATCTGTGCCTAGGTTACTTGAGCCAACATCTGATTCAAGCTTCGGTGCTTCAATTGACGTCTTCGTCTGCACTTTGTCGTCTTCAAACCTCTTCAACTATTTTTGGCAAAGGTTCATCTTAAGTTTGTAATAAGCAACATCAAAAATGGCCTTGGAGCGCTCTTTATCTTTTTTCTTCAGATTATCAGCTTTTTCTCCGTCCTTCTTTTTCATCTTTTATGTCGTATCTTCAGCTTGAGCTTTGTCCTGCTCTTCCATCTTTTGTCATTTTGGGTTAGATTCTTTCTGGTATCTATATGCTCCTTGGAAGAGTTCCTAATAGCAACTTTGAGCCTTGAAAAGCCAGCCGAATCAGCGGAAAACTATTTTTCAGCGGCGGCATGCTTTTCAGCATCTTCCTGAGCCTTCCACTCAGTTTTGTGTTTGGCGTGCACCGCCCCAACAAGTTCTCTACTTAATTATGCATTCTTCTTTAGCAACTCATCTCTTTTTGTTTTCATTTTGTTGAATTCTTCAATGCTGATGTTGGTTTGTAGCTCAATGGCCATGGGGTATATAGGAGGTACATGATCAAATGGCAACAGTAAAATCTCGATCATTTCCTTCATCCATTCTACAAATCTTGGATACATCCTGCAATTACCTACTCCCAGAATTGTCTTCCCTCTTGTATGTCGACTAAGCCATGCATTATAAGCTTTCTGAGCAGCCTCGAATCCATCAATTGACTGAAAATACAAAGATTCTCCGATGTCTTCAACTGCTGGTGGTTTCTTCATTGCATACCCAAACTGTCTGACTGCAAGGCAAGGGTTGTAGTTAATTCCCCCTTTCCTCCTAATCAATGGTAGATTAGGAAAAATTCTGCAGCTATGAAGGATGTCAATACATCGTACCCCTTTATTGACCCAAACAATGACTTTTGCTTCTAACCCCATCAACATTTCTGACCACTCGAGTGAATTTCTAGTTTTCTCAAAAGCCCCTAACTGTGGAAGCGAACATGCAAACCACTTATAAAAAAGAGATGCAAGACAATTCAATGCTCATCCCGTTATCTTTTCATTCTTATAATGCACAAAATGATAAAGATCCCCTAAGAGAGTAGGAATTGGATTATTTGCTACAAATATGCGAATAGCATCGACATCCACAAAATATGGCATGTTTGGGAACAAAGTTTTCCCATAAATACAAAGGACTAGGATTGCATTGAAAGTGTCCCAATTATTTTCTTCAAAAACTTTGGTAACTTAATCCACTAAGAAACTCAAATGATAACCTCAGATACCCCTTTTTCTGTCAACCTTGGCTTCCAACAATGACTTGCTCAAATAAAGCGCGGTAGCTACGTCTTTGAAGTCAGGATCCACCTTGGACCCGAATAAGGGTGGGTAGTTCTTAACAGAGTTATGGATCGTAGAACTGCAATAAGGTATGCATACCCCTGAACTCGTAGTGACTGATAGGCTCCACAAAGGACATAATCCACCCATAGTCTCTCTTGAAGATGCTGAGAATTTTGGGACCGGCTAGAGCCTTCAATTTGAGAATTGCTTTTGCGACTGGATTGTGAACCTTGTGGGAGATGATACACTTTGTCCTTTTGTCTCCCATACTCACAGAATACTAACAACTGGAATCAAGTATGTGATATGCAAACCCTGCAAATGAATAAACATGTGTTAAGAATGCAGGCGTGCAGATGCTGTTATGAAATGCATTAGCATGGGACCATTATTGTTTCATATACTAAACACAACTATACTGACCTCTGAGTTTTCTGAATACAAAATGATCAAGAACATAAGAAGTACACATATGTCTCAAAGGAAAACCATAGTACCAGAAGCAAGGTAGGTTGAAGGATAATTTACCTAAAAACCTATAAACCCCTCCCAATCTCCCATGTAGGTACTAAAAGGTAGAGTGAATCAGCTTCTCTGACTCTTAGGTCGAGAAGTAATTACATGGTTACAGTTTCCGGTTTGGCATTATTACTTATCGGGGAGGTATCCACTGATTACTCAAGGTATTTCTCTCATAAGTCCCCAGTTTCAAACACTATGGTTGAGAAGCAATAGTACATTCATCCTGAAAGGTACAATACTATCACCATAAAAGGAATGCTTTCACTGAGTTCCTGTGAAAGAAGGGTTAGTCAACCTATGGTCACCAGAGTTAGAAATTCAAATGGGAACATCCTATGGTCTACCTAGGCAGTATAGAACATCCCCCAAGAGAACCTCATCTAGGTGTGGGACTCAAGAAAACTATACGTACTCAAGACCATGCAAGCCACACGAATGCCCACTCTAATACCTATTGTCGCTCCCGATAAGTGACACAGGGTCAAATAAGGGTACAGACGCGAACGGTCGGCGAGAGGGACAATGAGAACACACAGCCGTGAGCTCACTGGAGATGAATAGAGTCGCCAGCTAGGCATTTTTATCCCGGAGGAAAGGCAATGCTGCGTAGACCTAGAAAAATATAGATAAGACGGTTGCGAACCAGAGAGACTGAGAAAGGGGGTTGGTTACAACCTGGGAAGGTATTAGCACCCAGATTGTCCGTCGTACTCGACGGGATCCACGCTTGAAAGATTTGTGTTTTAAAGGGGTAGTGTCAGTGCAATTTGTGTGTAAAATATCTGGAAAAGGATGTACAGGTGTCAGTGTAAGTGAAGTGTATAAGTGAAGTGTCAGTGTGAGAACAAGAATGAAATGCTCATGATAATGAGGCTTGAAGAATGAAGCTGGAAGGAGGGGGGATATACAGAGACTTTTGTTCGATAACTGTTAAGTTATGCCTACGTATCCTCTCGTGCAATGAGGAAGTCAGAACACCGTAGTTCGACCCAAAGAGACTGAAAGATGAATTGACTGATGAACTGCTTGCTTGTCTATGCTCAAGTGTATGACCTGTCTGGCTCAGGTGCTAACTGTCTTGCATTAGACGGAAGAAGCAAGTTCTCGTTTGTGAGTGAATGAGATGAGAAAAGAATCCCGGAGGAGACGATTATTGTTTGCTTTTGAGTTTTCAGTCTTTTATTGTTTTGGATTTTTGTTATAAGTTAATGAGCTTAAGCCTAAACCGATGGATTAGTAAACTCATCACATCTTCCCTCTGATTAGGGGTAATGAGATTACCTTAAGTGTGAAGTCAGATTCTCACACTTAATCACCTTTGATGTAGGATTAAGATCATTAACCTACTTGTGATTATTTAGATGTTTTTGGTGTTTTTGTTTAGTGTTAAGTAATGAGGTTAAGCCATAATCAAGGATTAAACAGACTCATTACACCATCCTAATAGAAGGATAATAGATGAGAATGTTTAAGCTGAGGAAAGCTCCTCAACTTAATCCATGATTAGGGATTAAACTCATGACAAAACAAGCCTTTGATTAAGTGGATTTTATTTAGTGATATGATGATGAAGTGAGTTTTATGATTTGTAAGACAACTTGAGGGGGACTTGTCCATTAACACTAGGGTTAGTCCTTCTTAACCAGTTAAGGAAGAATTAGAACCCTAATGCAAGGCCCAAGTTACAAGTTTGGTGTCTTGATGATTATTAAGTGAATTGATTAAGAGATTTAAACACATTAAGGGTTTAACACTTAGGATTAAAGTTATACACTCCATCCTAATAGAAGGATGCAGGCATAAGCTTAATCACAAAGCCTTAAAGCCTTTAGGGTTTAGTCCCTGATTATGAGATGAGAAGAGAAGACTCAAGAGAGACACAAAGGTAAAACTAAAAGGGGAGACTAATCAAAACCCTAATCATTATCATGCTTGGTTGTTCCTAAGGTTTGTGAGGTTTACAAGAACAATCTTCAATGGAACCACCAGGAAGCAGATGAAAGGATCAAGAGAAGCAAAGCAACTTGCTTCATTCAAGAAGTCAAGTCACTTGAAGAAAGAAAGTGGGAAGAAGAAGAATGAGCAAGCTCAAACCCAAACACACATGGAAATGCAGCATGGATGCTAGAGAGATGAAAAGAAAAGTTATGAGAAGTGAAGGCAAATTCACTTCTCAAATTTACTTACCACCTGAAATGTTAGAAAGAAATGCAATGCAATGCAAAATGGGATGAAATGGTATGATGCTAAACAAAACCAGAAGCATGTTGATGATGATAATGATGCTATGGAGTGCTACAAACATGAGGCAAGGCATGGAGATGTTCATACAAGTTCATGGATGCAAATGATGCAGGTTAAGGAGCATGAACTTACATGAAAAGTTATGAAACATACATGGCAAACAACATGGCAAATGCAAGATGCAATGATCAAACATGCTTTCTACATGTCTTAAGATGTCAAATGAATCACATGGATGCTTGAAATGTCATGGCAAGTCATGTTATGCAAGAGAATGCAAGAAGGATGCAAATGGAAGCCCAAATTAGGGTTTATGAACCAAACATCAAACAAAAACCAAAAACAGAAGCAAACCCTAAGATAAAAAATGGAAAATGCCACACAAAGAAAACCCAAACCTATACTAAACCAAGGTCCAAAGGGGAGGTCTCAACTCTTAACCAATCTCAAGTTATGATTTTTACAAGTTATTAGGGTTTTTAGGGTTCCTAAACAAAAGAAATGCCAAGCAAATTGAAAATGAAGGAACAAATCATGGCCTTTTAATCCTAGAAACTACATGCTAAACACAAAACAATGCAAGAAGAACCAATGTCCAACTCCTCTTAGATAGGCAGAAATGAATTTTTGAACTTATGATCAAAATAATGCACCAAAAATGATTTAATTCAATGGAAAATTCTCAAAATGCATCAAGATCAAAAAAGAAATTTGGTTTGAAGATTGGACAATGTTTCTAAATGTCTTAGAACATTTCATGAATTTTTTTGGTGATTTTTAAATACCTAAAAGTATTTTTAATAAATTAATTTCCATTAATCAATTAAAAATAATCTTTTAAATATTTAAAAATACTTTTTTAATGATAAAAATAAAAACAAAAATATTTTTGTGTCATAAAAATTAATAAAACTTATGAGAAAAAGTTTCATAATTTTTACACATTTTTTACTATTTTAAATTAAATGTGCAAATAAAAATGAAAATAAATGAAATTAAAATGAAAGTAAACAGAAGGAGAGGCTGGGATTGCATCCTGGTTTGAATGCGTTGACTGGCGCCAGATCTAGTGGCCAGGATTGATTCTGAGGTAATTAATTTAATTATGAATTAATTAAACTAAATGAAAAGGATTAGGGCTAATCAAACGAATCTGGGCCTTCCACTCACGCGCGAAGTCAACCTGTCAAAGGCAATCCACGGTCCAAATTCAAACTAGAGTTAATGACAGGATTAGGGCACAAATCACTTTCAGGCTGTCGGAGAAGACTTCCGGTCGTCTTCTCCGGCCAGCATCCTCCCTGAGAATCCCCAAAACCCCAAAAACCTAACTAAAATGAAATCTAAGAATTGGGAAATGATCCTTAACCACTCACGAACCAAAACCCTCACTCAAAACAGATTTATATTTCCTAACAAAGCTGAATCGAAGCAAGAAAGAATTAGGGCACGCAAGTTTCAGAGAGCAATTAAACTCTCATTTCATCACCATTTGCAAAACCAAAAGCACCAGGATACTCAGTGAAGCATAGAGAACAAGTTTATAACATGAAAAACGATTTCTGGAAAAATAATTTTGGAGCTACCTGAGATTCGAGGCTTTCACTCTGATGACTTTCTGGCCACTTCCTTCAGTGCAATCCACTCCACTTAACCCTCTGAGGATGCTTGGATGCTCAAAAGGAATTTATGCTGGCTGGATAAGGAGTTTAGACAGCTTCTGCTTCAACTCAGTCAAAAATGGCTATGGTGATTCTGGTAGTTTCAGGCCATTGTGGTTGGTTCTTTGTGATCCAGATGGTGAGTGGAGAAGCTTTGTGGTGTTTGTTTGGATGTTTGTGTGCTGTGGAAAGAGTTTCGAAGGAAACTGCAAGTTGAGGTGAGAAATGGCAGTGGGGTGTTCTTGCTTGTTTCAGGCCTGGCTCCTGGTGGTTTTAGGTCTATGAAGTATGGTGAGTTGAAGTGTGGAAATGGTTTGAGTGTTTGAAGGCTGGGCAGAGAGATTCGAAACAAAATGCAGCTGGGGTGTGTTTTGTGAATGTGTTGGTATGAAGTGTTTCAGCTTGGCCTCTTGATACATTTTTCTTGCCAAATGATATTGTATTTTAATCCTATAGGTCAGATGATGTGACCTGGCCTATAGTGATTGGTAAGTTTGCTTTTGCAAAAAGTCAAATTTTGTGTAAGGAAAGTATGGCTCATGATCTAGGCTAGTACAAGATATGGTTCTGGTGCAGCATGGTGTGTGTGTGATGTTGGGAAGGTCCAGCAGCCAATGCATCAAGTGGAGAGAAGCACAATGATGTTTTTGCAAGTTGGCACACTTTTGCAACTTCATGAGAAAGTCTAGTTACACAAACCATAACCATGTGAAACCTTGGTCCAATTCTGATTTTTAGGACCTATTGAATGTTTTCATACTGGTTTGAAATGAATTAGAAGTTGCAATTGGCTTTGGTTCATGATTTTGCAAAATTCTCATTTGAAGCATGCCTTGAAAATCAATGATTTTTGCCAACTTTGTCACACCATAACTTTTGATCCAAGAAGAGTTTGATCATGTTCTTGTACTTTTTGAAAAGGGAAAGATGAGATCTACAACTTTCATGACCAAAGTTTTTTCCATTTGAAGCATTTTTGGATCAAGAATCAAGGCTTGAAAAATGACCTAAAATGAAGCATTCTTGAAAAGTCAACTATGCCCAAAAAAGTCAACATTTGTAAAAACTCCAAATTCTTGATTTTTGTGAACTTCAACCCTCTTCCATGATCAAATAAAGATCATATACACTCAAAATGATGAAGATCACCCATTGGTTGGGTCATTGGGGGTCTCAGATGCCCTGATTTTGCACTGACTTGTCCAGAAAGTCAACCCTTGATCAGATGACTTCCCCATGGAATTTCTTCATGAAAATTGATATGCATACTCCCTATACCATATAGAGACCAATGGAAACAAGAATGACCAAAAAAATTGGGGTTATGGACTCTGAAACCAAAACCCTAATTTTAGGTCAACTGTGCAGTCTATCCTGGCTCTGCATCCACTCAAACCCTAGTTCTTGTGATTCCTTTGCATTTTTGACTTTGTGAGGATGTAATATGATACTTGAACACATGTAGACCCCTTTGAATTGATTGATGGCCTTTGGAGTGGCTCAAGAAGCTCTTGGATTGCTCAGATCACAAACCCTAGGTGCAGATGACTTAGAAACTATGCAGTGAATCAAAAATGAGATGTGAGATGATATGATTGTGTTTATGCATATGAAATGATCACAAGCCATGGTGTGAATGGGTGAGGGCAAATTTGGGGTGTTTACAGCTGCCCCTATTCAAACATGAGTTAGCTGTGCAGGTTGTAAGCAACGGCTTAACAAGCAAACAAGATAACTTGTGGTTGAATACCAAAGACAGTCCAAAATTTGCACTCACAGAATGAAGAAGAAAAGGGATATAGATTGTAAAAGGAAAATAAAGTATGTTGTAAAGTGTAGGCGACGGAGGACGACCGTCGAGCAGAGGACGACTGTTGGGTAAATAGCAATGACGGGGACGGCCGACATGCTGGGAAAAGTGTAGGAAATAAAACAATGACGGGGACGGCCGACATGCTGGGGATAAAAGGTAAAGCTAAGACGGGGACGGCCGACTAGCTGGGGAAAAAAATAAAATTATGATGGGGACGGCCAGTAAGATTCTCCGGGAATTAATGAAACATGACGGGGACGGCCATCAAGTTCATAAAGCAAGGTAACCGACGATGGGGACGGCCATCGGGCTAAAAAGGAAAAGGGACCACGACGGGGACGGCCATCGGGTTAAAGAATAAATGGAATAAACAGATGATGGGGTACGGCCATCAAAGGCGAAGGACGATCACCTAGCAGGGGACGGCTGCTCTGTTGGGAATAAAAGAAATATGATGGGGATGGCCATCAAAGGTGGAGGACGACCACCCGGCAGGGTACGGCTGCCGAAAATATCAACGATGGGGACGACCATCGGATAAAAGGTCAACGATGGGGACAGCCATCGGACGAGCATGATGGAGGACGACCATCAAGAGGTGGAGGACGACCACCTAGCAGGGGACGGCTGCTCTCAGGGTTTCTCATGACATAGGATGAATGCCAGATAACCAAAATCAACAATGGGGACGGCCATTGGATAAAGTGATGAAGGACGATCATCAAAAGGTGGAGGACGACCACCTAGCAGGGTACGGCTGCTAAAAACCAACGATGGGGACGGCCATCGGATGAGCATGATGGAGGACGACCATCAAGAAGTGGAGGACGACCACTCAGCAGGGTACGGCTGCTCTCAGGGTTATCATGACACAGGACGAGTGTCAGATAAAAGAAAAATGCTTTGTTGGTGATCTACTGGGGATATAGTGAACACGGACGAGCGCTCACAACCAAGAAAGGAAAGTATAAGTGTTTAGATGTTGTGCATAGATCAAGGATGCGGACGAGCATCCCTAAGACTATGATACGGACGAGTATCATGTAGAAACAAATACTGACACGTGTTCAGAGATGATGATACGGACGGGTACCATCGGGTTAACAAAGAACACGGACGAGTGTTGCATCTGAAGGGACTCTTCTGGGGAATAGTAGACACGGACGAGTGTCTACATTCAAGAAGACAAAAGTGTTTGACACAGTGTATGGATTAAAGACGCGGACGAGCATCCTTAAGACTATGATACGGACGAGTGTCATGTAGAGACAAACATTTGATGCATATTCTGAGATGATGGTACGGACGAGTACCCACTGGTTAACAAAGAACATGAACCAACGTCGGATCTGTGGGGATGTAACTGGTATATATAAGATACGGACGAGTGTCTGTAACAGAGCGAGTGGTGTATAGATGAGTGTCTAACTGCTGGGGAGAGTGACACAGACGAGTGTCAAAAGGAGAAGAGTGTAATATAAACAAGTGTCTGCTATACAGAGTCTAGGCGACTGCGCTGGGGATATGACACGGACGAGTGTCAAGAAAGTGTATATATAGGCATATGTGAGTGCAAAGAGGATGTCTTTGGCTTTCTGCTGGTGATTTGACACGGACGGGTGTCAGGCAGTATCTGTAATACGGGTGATTTTGGTTGTAAAGAGTGTTCGGACGACTTTACTGGGGAGTGACGATACGGACGGGTATCAAAAGGAAATATATACTGGTGTTTGTGATTTGTGAGGCAACTGCTTTTGCTGGGATTCTGGTGGGGATTTCTGTACAATGATGATGAACGGTTGTTATTCACAAGTGTTAATTCAGAACATGGCTCATGATTATGCTATGCGTTTGATTTTTGCCGTAATGCTCCGTATTAGACGGAGTGCTACGCTCTGAGGGGATAATATGATGCAAATGCCATGATTATGCAAAGATATCAAACCGGGATTCGGATCCCGTTGCTGCGAAGATCTCTGGCTGATCTGTTTAAAACGGACCTCCCAGCTGGGGATGAGACCATTGATAGACCTGGAGATATGTATCCACTTGGGGATATAGGTCACTGATTGACATATCCTAATAAATGAGAGACCCAGCTGGGGTTTGTAGAAGTTTTCTTCACTCTGTTGTGATTCCTTCATGCATTGCTCTTCTGAATAGAGGCTGAGGATTCTGTGGGGAGATGATTCCCTGATTCCTGCATTTTGCTGAGGAAGAATGATTGGTACTACGGCTGGGGAATGCTGTCGGTAACTCAGCTGGGGATGAGGCAACTCAGCTGGGGAGAAAGCAACTCAGCTGGGGAGAACACCTGGTGCTAGGACTGAGCGAGTATTGATTTGGCAACTTTGCTGGGGAAATGGGCACCTTCCAGTGCCTCGTGGAAGATAGACCGAGTTGATAATGATCTGCCAGCTTGCTGAGGGTGAAGCTTTCATACCCTAAGTTGTGCTCTGGATACCTGCAATCCTGCAAAGATAAGGAAACGCACAAATGGTCCCGAGGTATCCCTTACCGGATTCCGTCATAGGAGTTAGACATTCTTGAGAGTAAGTACATTTCCTGTAAGCATGCGTTTTTATTCTTTTAGAGAAAAGCATTTGTACTCATGCGATTAGTTTTTTAGAGACATCAGACATTCTTTGCAAATAAAAATGTACAAGACGAAACATGACTGAAAAATCTGATTTTATTAATTCTTGTGCCCTGAATTGGAAAGATACAGTCAAGGAAACAAGTCTCCTAAAATAAGGAGATTGTTACAAATTGAGAAACAAAGCGCTGGCGATGTTGACGATGCTTTCAAAGGAGCTTCCTCCTCTGCTATGACTCGTATGACAATGACGTTCTTCTCGCTTTGCTTTCTGAAGAAGGCTGATTCTGATTGAAGCTTGATCCTTTTGAAGCTTTCCAAGTTGCAAGTGATACAGACGAATTCAGAATGTAGTTGTTCGCTTATTCCCTTATTTTGCATGGATCGCCCTTTCGGGTTTTCAACCCATCGGGATACCCATTTTTGCCTGAGTTGTCCAATGCGGCTTTTCAACTCAGCGGGTGTACATTTTTATTTATTTTCCCTTATTTTTGCCCGAGTCTTTTATTCTGTTTTTGACTCGCCGGGATGCCCTATTTTTGCCTGGACTTACATTCTGTTTTTATGTCCAGCGGGTCATTTTTATGCGAAGTATTTTTTAACTGCATCTGAATTCACAGGGGACGGGAAATCCTCACCATCCATGGTACTGAGCATCAGTGCTCCACCAGAGAAAACTTTCTTTACCACGAATGGTCCTTCATAATTTGGAGTCCATTTGCCCCTGTGGTCTGTATGAGGAGGGAGGATTCTTTTCAGCACAAGATCTCCTAACTGGTACTCTCGGTGCCTGACCTTCTGATCGAAGGCTCTCTTCATTCTCTTCTGATATAGCTGTCCATGACAGATTGCAGCCAACCTTTTCTCTTCGATCAGACTCAGTTGTTCGTATCGGGCCCGAACCCATTCTGCTTCACTCAGTTTAACATCCATTAATACCCGTAGGGAGGGTAATTCAACTTCGACTGGTAGGACTGCTTCCATACCATACACAAGTTGATACGGGGTTGCTCCAGTGGACGTTCTGATTGATGTGCGGTACCCATGCAATGCAAATGGTAGCATCTCATGCCATTCCTTGTAAGTGATTACCATCTTCTGCACAATCTTCTTGATATTCTTATTCGCTGCCTCAACAGCGCCATTCATCTTCGGCCTGTAAGGAGAAGAATTGTGATGTTGGATCTTGAAGTCCCGGCACAGCTCAGCCATCATTTTGTTGTTTAAATTGGAACCATTATCAGTAATGATCCGCTCGGGAACTCCATATCTACAGATGATATCTCTTTTCAGAAATCTGGCTACCACTTGTCTTGTGACGTTTGCATATGAGGCTGCTTCAACCCACTTGGTGAAATAATCAATGGCGACCAAGATGAATCTGTGGCCATTTGAAGCAGTCGGCTCAATCTTGCCAATCATATCAATGCCCCACATAGCAAATGGCCAGGGTGAAGACATTATGCTCAAAGGATTGGGAGGTACATGCACTTTATCTGCATAAATCTGGCATTTGTGGCACTTCCTGGCATAAGCACAACAGTCTGCATCCATTGTGATCCAGTAATAACCTGATCTTAACAGTTTCTTAGCCATGGCATGCCCTCCGGCATGGATACCAAAGGATCCTTCGTGCACTTCATGCATCAACAACTCTGCTTCCGTCTTGTCAACACATCTGAGGAGTACCATATCAAAGTTCCTTTTGTATAAAGACCCATCAGTGTTCAGAAAGAAACTACCAGCAAGCCTTCTCAAAGTCTTCTTATCATTGGAAGATGCCCCAGGTGGGTATGTTTGATCCTCCAAGAAGCATTTAATGTCATGGAACCAAGGCTTATCATCTTTAACAATGTCCGCTGCGAATACATATGCTGGTCTATCAAGTCTGGACACTGAGATCTGAGGTACAAAGTTAGCGGCTTGAACTTTGATCATGGATGAAATGGTAGCAAGAGCATCTGCAAACTGATTCTCGTCCCGAGGGATATACTCAAGCTTGACTGTTGTAAAGAAAGTCAATAACCTCCTTGTATAATCCCTATAAGGTATCAGATGATCCAGGTGTGTGTACCATTTGCCGTTGGTTTGATTAACTACCAAAGCTGAATCTCCGAATACAGTCAACGTCTTGATCCTGAGGTCAATGGCTTCCTCAAGACCCATAATACAAGCTTCGTATTCAGCTTCGTTGTTAGTGCAGTTGAAAGTGAGCTTTGCCGAGAAAGGCATGTGAACTCCTTTAGGTGTAATAAGTACTGCACCAACACCACGACCATTCATGTTAACGGCCCCATCAAACATCATAATCCATTCTTCTTCCGGGTCGGGCCCTTCAGTGTGAATAGGCTCTTCGTGATCTCTTGCTTTAATGAACATGATGTCTTCATCAGGGAAGTCAAATCTCATAGGCTGGTAGTCATCAATAGGTTGCTCAGCAAGATATTCAGATAGTACACTGCCCTTGATGGCTTTCTGAGATGTGTACTGTATGTCGTATTCTGTGAGAATCATCTGCCATCTTGCAACCCGTCCGGTAAGAGCTGGCTTCTCAAATATGTACTTGACTGGGTCCATCTTTGAGATTAACAAAGTAGTGTGGGTCAACATATACTGTCTCAGTCGGCGAGCAGCCCACGCTAAAGCACAGCAAGTTTTCTCGAGCAGTGAATAACGTTGTTCACAGTCGGTAAACTTTTTGCTTAGGTAGTATATTGCATACTCTTTTCGACCAGACTCATCATGCTGGCCCAGCACACACCCCATCGACTCTTCTAATACTGTCAAGTACATTATCAGAGGTCTTCCTTCAACTGGTGGCATAAGGATTGGAGGTTCTTGCAGATATTCCTTGATCTTGTCAAAAGCCCTTTGGCAGTCTCCATTCCACCTGACCGTCTGTTCTTTTCTTAACAACTTGAACAAAGGTTCACAGGTGGCTGTAAGGTGAGATATGAACCTTGAGATGTAGTTCAATCGACCTAAGAACCCTCGAACTTCTTTCTCTGTCTTTGGTGCAGGCATCTCTTGGATGGCTTTGACTTTATCAGGGTCAACTTCAATCCCTTTCTCGCTTACAATAAAGCCCAGCAGCTTACCAGATCTCACCCCGAATGTGCATTTGCTGGGGTTCAACTTCAGTTGGTACTTCCTCAGACGCTTGAACAATTTGAGCAGATTTACCAGATGGTCTTCTTCAGTAAGGGACTTGGCAATCATATCATCCACATAACACTCGATTTCTTTATGGATCATGTCATGGAATAATGTCACCATAGCCCGTTGATATGTTGCACCAGCATTCTTCAGTCCGAACGGCATCACTTTGTAACAGAACGTGCCCCAAGGTGTGATGAATGTTGTCTTCTCCATGTCTTCAGGTGACATCTTGATCTGATTGTATCCTGAAAATCCATCCATGAAGGAGAATACCGAGAACTGAGCCGTGTTATCCACCAATACATCAATGTGAGGTAATGGGAAATCATCTTTCGGGCTGGCTCTGTTCAGATCCCGGTAGTCAACACACATTCTTACTTTGCCGTCCTTTTTAGGCACAGGTACTATATTAGCAACCCACGGCGGGTAGCTAGTTACAGCAAGGAACTCGGCGTCCCATTGCTTTTGTACCTCCTCCTTGATTTTCATAGCCATGTCTGGGCGAGTACGGCGCAGTTTCTGTTTAACTGGTGGGCACTCTTCTCTCAAAGGCAGCTTGTGCACAACAATGTCGGTATCCAACCCTGGCATGTCTTGATACGACCAAGCAAACACATCCACATATTCTTGAAGCAGATCAACCAATTGCTTCTTCACTGAGTCTTGCAGGCAGGCCCCGATTTTAACCTCTTTCACGTCTTCCTTTGTACCAAGATTAATCACTTCAACTTCCTCCTGGTGAGGAGTAATAACCTTTTCCTCCTGTCTCAACAACCTGGCGAGCTCTTCAGGAAGCTCATATTCTTCTTCAACCCCTTCACCGGCTTGATTGATCGGATTGTCAAAGTCATACGAAGTCATAGCCGTGCCGTTGTCGGTGCTGTCAGGAAGGCATTCTCTGCAAGGGTTTAATTTGTTCATTTTAGTGATCTGATTTTAGTCTTATTTAGAAAGGTGAAATGAAGTTGTCATTTTGAAAACACCGCCATTTATTTTTTGTACAAAAATGGAAAAACAGTGAACGAAAAGGAAAAGAATCGTTTGCAAAAAGATGTCTGATATTTCATTAATTGATCTTGTTTGCACAAAAAGTACAGATGGCCCGATTACAAAATGAGTCTTGTCATCTTGGGCAAGATGCAAGACTTTGATGCATGCTATAAAAATGCAAGAAATAATAATTACTCTGTATGAGTAACTCTTATAATTTCCTGGGAAGACCAGTTTGAGATACTGCTCCCCGGGATCTTTGGACGAATCCAGCTTTCCAGGTTGCGTTCCTCTTCCAGCTCGTCTTCCAGACAGTTGATAGCATCAGGGGTAAGCATCCCCCACTCACAAAATTGGGCTCTTTTGCAGCCGCTGTTTGATCTTGTTGAGTTGGTCTGTAACCCAACCCAAATCTGTCTTCTTTCTTCTCCACCGCTAGCAGTTTGCCCCAGCCTTGGGCAGTTCCTTCCTCAACAACCTTCCGGGCTTGTTGGTATGATGATATTGAAGTACCAGACACAGCAGATGTTTCATTCACATTCAAGGCTTCAAACCCCTGGCTCATTGTTTCATGGATCTCCCCATCCATCTCAATGTACTTATAGGTGGCCAGGTGGCTGACAAAAATATCCTCTTCTCCACAGATTGTAACGATTTGACCCTCCCACTCGTATTTTAACTTCTGGTGAAGGGTAGAGGTCACGGCGCCAGCGGCGTGAATCCATGGCCTACCCAATAGACAGCTGTAGGCAGGCTGTATATCCATCACGTAGAAGGTCGTTTTAAAGGTCTGCGGGCCAATCGTTACGGGCAACTCAATCTCTCCCAGAACCGATCTCTTTGAACCATCAAAGGCTCTTACCACCAGGTTGCTGGGTCTCAATGCCAATCCGTCATATTCTAGCTTCACCAGGGCCTTCTTAGGTAAGACATTGAGGGAGGACCCCGTGTCTACCAGCACATGGGAAAGGACAGCACCTTTACATTCCATGGTTATGTGCAAGGCTTTGTTATGGTTGCGGCCTTCCGTTGTCAAATCAGTATTAGTGAACCCTAGTCCATGACTAGCATTAACATTTCCAACTACAACTTCTAGCTGATTGACAGTGATCTCTTCAGGCACGTAAGCTGCGTGCAAGACTTTGAGTAGTGCATTCCGATGGGCTTCGGAGCACATAAGCAATGATAGGATTGAGATCTTGGAAGGCGTCTGATGAAGCTGATCCACTATTTTATAATCACTCTTTTTGATGATTCGCATGAACTCATCAACCTCTTGATCGAAGGGTGTCTTCAAAGCTTCCTTAACAACTTGATCTTCCTGCACAGGGCTCTTCCCTTTTGCCTTGGCAGCAGCTTCTGCTTCGGCAGTGGGATTCTGAATTTGTGGAGCAAAGAGACGTCCGCTTCGAGTGAAGCCTCCGCCTCTTCCCACATTGTCTACTTGTAGTGCAGGGGTTGATGATTCAAAAGTGATCTTTTGTCCTTCACGGTACAGGTCAGAGCCGTAATGCTAGGGGATGGCATTACTGCTTTCATAAGGTACTGGTCCAGGCACCGTGATGGTGACTGGACTGATTGCAGCTGTTGAAGGAACTGTAATAGTCTGCGGATCATAATAAATTGTGACTGGTGCCCTGATGGGAGCAGCACCTTCTGAGTTGTAGGCAGAGTTGCTTTCAGGATCATAAAATATTGTGACAGTAGAGACATCTTCATGATTTGTTGCTGATGTTGTAGGAGACATTGATGGAAGAATGGATGTTGTTGTTGTAGGAGGTTCGTGATGGAGTGGTGCTGGAGTTGTAGAAGGAACATTTGTCGACATCTGGTCAGTTGAAATGACAGATGAGGTACTTGTTGATGAAGCCGAAGAATTGTCAGGAACAATGGTTGTTGCAGTTGTAGGAGGTTCTGGAGTTGTTGCTGATGAAATTGCTGGATTTGTTGGAAATGATGTGGTGATCTGAAGCTGGCCACTCTGAATAAGGCCATCTATGCCATTCCTTAAATTATCGCACCCATTTACCGAGATATTGCAGTAAGCACAACCCAACTCACATCCCGGGAACATTTGACATTCCAGGAGTTGAGCCTTGATTTCTACCAACGGTGTCCGGATCTGACCCACACTGGTTATTAAATAAGACGGTTTGTCTTCTTCAATAGCGTTAATTCTGGGACCACCGTGGTTTGGCATAGGATTTTTGTTGACATTGGGTGGTGGTGCGAAATTCAGAGCTTTTGAGTCTACCAGGTCTTGTACCTTCATATGCAGAGCTCTGCACTTTTCTGTACTGTGGCCAGGTGCGTTTGAATGGAAGGCACATCTGGCGTTGGAGTCGTAATTCTTGGGTAGACTGTTGGGATCTGGAGGTGCCAGCGTCCTTAGCTCAACTAGGTTGAGTTTCAGGAGTTGTGGCAGCAATGTAGCATATGGCATAGGGATCGGATCGATCACCCTATTAGCTTGAGATGGCCTCTGTTGGAATGGCCTTTGCTGGTTATTGTTGTTGTTGGTGTTGCTGTTTTTGTAATTTCTCGGAGGATACTGATTCTGTTGATGGTACTGAGGTTGTGGCTGATAGTTTTGTTGCGGAGGTTGATAAACTGGTTGAGGATGAGCTGGAGCAGGGATGGTGACTGCTGCCACTGATCTGTGAACATATTGGGGTCTGCCCCTGTTGGTGTGGATAGCATTGGTCTCGCCAGTTCTTCTCGGGCCTGCAAAAGGCTTCCTTGCATTACTGGACGAGCTGGCACCATTATCGGAAATCTTACCCATTTTCAACAGGCTTTCAATTCTCTCCCCAGCTATGACAACATCCGCGAAGCTAGTGGAAGAGAAAGCAGCCAACCTGTCAATATATGTTCCCTGAAGGGTATTCATAAACATGTCTGCCATTTCCCTTTCAGACATAGGTGGCTGAACAGCAGCAGCCAGTTGCCTCCATCTCTGGGCATATTCTCGGAAACTCTCCCTTGAAGACTGTGACATTCCCATTAGGAGGGTCCTATTGGGTGCCATATCCAGATTATACTGATACTGTCTGATGAAGGCCTCTGCCAAATCCTTCCAGCATCTAATAGTTGCCCTTGTCAGGTGAGAGTACCATTCTCTCGAGGCTCCGGTCAAACTATCTTCGAAATAGAACATCCAAAGCTTCTCATCCATTGTATAGGCCTTCAGCCTTCCCAAAAATGATTGTAAATGAGTCCGGGGGCATGAAGTCCCATTATACTTTTCGAAACAAGGAGGCTTGAACTTATGGGGGATCCTGACCCCGTCTACCAAGCCCATATCCATCACGTCAAAACCCAAAGAGTTTTGAGACTCTAGGGATCTTAACTTCTCAGCTATCTCATCCAACCTTCTATCGTAAGCTTCCTCCCCAGCGCCCATTACCGTGAACTGGTCCTCTTGGGGGTCTTCTTGAAGTACCCTGGCTGCAGTGGCAGTCCCTTGAACATTTGCAGGGA
The DNA here is from genome assembly GCA_963966055.1 of Lathyrus aphaca. Lineage (NCBI taxonomy): Eukaryota > Viridiplantae > Streptophyta > Magnoliopsida > Fabales > Fabaceae > Lathyrus > Lathyrus aphaca. The sequence continues at coordinate 238,437,123 of OZ014525.1, forward strand.
TGTTGACCTCAGGATGGAGGTGTGGTCCAAATACAGGGGGATTGACATGAGGTTGGACCCTCTCATTGTTGATGGTGCCGGCAGTCCCTATATGTGGATCTTCTTGGTTTTGCCTTTCCACCATGGCCCTCAATCTTTCCTGGCTCTGAGCCATGTTGTTCATTACTTCCATAAACTGAGCTATCTGTGTTCTCATTTCCAATCTTTCGTTTGCCATCTGATTTCTGACCTCTGCAAGGTCCTGCTGTACCTGATCCATTTGAATGCCCGGAAGATTGTTTCGGGTTGGATAACGGTGCGGACGGTTGAGGGGAAATACCCGGCGCCTAGCAATAGTTCCTGAACATCACAACAGAGTTAGTGGCAATAAAGCAAAAACCTACAAAACAAACAAAGGGTTAGCATGCAATGCAATTATGCTTATTTGTTCTCAAGGTATCCGGTTTGGCCTTCAGTTTTGACCCTTCCAGACCCCTGATGATGCTGTTGTTGTTGCTTGAAGAAAACTCAGATGAAGCAAACTAACACAGATATATTACAGAAGGTGAAATAATACAACTTGTTCATTTTACAACACAAGCCCTCTAAGGGGTCAAAATACAGTACAAGAAAATAAAAGTACATGGAAAGAAAGCAACAACAAACAAATGGTCAAACACCAAGACCAAACTCATCCTCACGAACTTCCTTGAGAAGTGCTTCGGTCACAGGATCAGCCGGACGCTCCGTGAGATTCCTGATGAGGAGATTCCGGGTTGTAACAGCTGCTGCTAGCTTTTTGTGCTGAGTTTGGTCCTTGGACCTCTTCACCCCTGCTTTGATCTTCAATTCTGATATCTCCCTTTGGGCTGCTGCCAGGGCTTCTTGCTGTTCTTTTGCACTGGCTTCCAGTTGCTCCATCTTGTCTTGAACTCTCTTGTCTTCCAGGGTACGAGCCTCGGTGATCCTGACCCACCGGGCTTGAATCTCCTTTAGATACAAGTCTGTCCTTGCTCTCTGGAACTGGGCTTCTTTGCAAGCATTCTTCAGAATTTGTTCACCAGCCTTAAACTTTTTGATATAATCCCCAGACCTTTCAATCTTAGTTAGATGCTCCACTCTCAACTTCTCCAATCTCTCAATCTCCCTCATACCCTCACTCCTCTCCCGGAGGGTCTTCTGCAAAGCCTGGGTTAGCTTCTCATTTCTTTCTTTCAAGCTCTCAAACTTCTCCAAACTGATGGTGGCAGGGGGTGGTGCTGAAGATGACTCAGGCATGTCTTCTATGGTAAAGGGCATCCCAGAGAATTGGGCCCTGGCACGGGACCACTCATAATATTGTGCTGATGCCACATTATTGCACTTCCCCAGAATGGTGACTCCCTTGGTTTGAACATGATCCCAGGCCCAGGCAGCCTGCCTAACAATAGTCAAGTTAATCTTGTTCTCACAATAGAGAGTCTCAACCAAGTCCTGTACCCTAGGAGTGTGGACCAGTGCATAGCCCAGCTGCCTTCTGAACAACAGAGGGTTGTAGTTAATGCTGCCCTTAACTCCTATTAGGGGCACATTGGGAAAATGCCCACAGCTGGTGATGACATCCCTACCCTTGGTGCTTTGAGTGCACCATCTGATATCGGCTGAAGTTAGGACAGTGAGTCTCTTAGCCCAGTTACTCTGCTGATGAGGATTCAAAAATGCATCTGTCCTGGGTAGATGCTTGAGAAGCCAAGTGTGGAACAATGGAGCACAACACCTCACTAACCTTCCCCTCTGCTTCTCATTCCTCTGATGCACTGAATAGTAAAGATCCCCCAATAAAGTGGGCACTGGGTTCTTTAGGATGAACAGATGGATGGCATTCTTGCTAATGAATCGAGGCTCATCGGCAAACAATGCAATTCCATATATGCTCAAGGCCAGTAGAGCACAAACAGCTTTCCATTCTCCTAGAGAAGCTTTCTGGGTAGCTTGAGAGATCAGGAAATCCAAATGAAAGCCAGGGATTCCAGCTTTAGAGGTCATATGCTGCCCAATCAGGACAGGCTCCAGATGTAAAGCTTTTGCTACCTCTCCATTGCTAGGAAAGACCATCTCAGGGTTGAAAGGGGTTCCAGCCCTGATAGGTATGCCAACTAATGAGGAGTACTCTTCCAACAGAGGGCCCAGCTGAAAGTCTTGAAAGGTGAAACATCTCAATGGGGGATCATAAAACTGAATGCAGGTGTGGATCAGGCTTCTCTGTGAAGGGTCCAGATCCATAACCATGTCCAGTATATCTCCATAATGCTCCCTGAACAAGGGTATGTGATCTGGAGTGATCAGGGTCTGAATCCTCCTGATGTCTGATAGCTCTGGTTGGAAGAAGTGATAGGTGATGTTGCTCTTTTTGGGAGCCATGATGCTGAGACTGAGTAGAGACAGGTGCTGATGCTGATGCTGAAGAAAGGGGCCACTGACTGGCTGGTGCAGGTGATAGCTGAAGCAGATGCTGGTGAAGATAGGTCAATACAGAAGATGGGGTCAAAACCAAAACCAGATAAATGATGGATACCCTGAAACACAAATAAGCAAATGTCAACATGATGCAATGATTATGTATGCAAATGATATGCAAGGGTTCGTGACTGAGCTGGATCTGATCAAACTGCTCTGATATGGGTCCAAGTGTGTTCAAGAATTCCAGATGGAGGTCTATAAATCCAGTAACCAAGGTGGGGGGCTCAAATAAAGAACCACAAGTCCAGGGTTTAGAATCACAAGAACTGACCCAAAATGGAGTATTCTTAAATAATCAAAGTAACAGGGTATTCTGAGGTCAAGGTACCTGCAAACCTGTAAACAGCCCAACCCCCTCACAGGTGGTGTTCTAAAACAAGGATCCTCAGACTTGGATCAATTATGAGAAGTGTAAGCACTTCTAACCCGGAGGTACAGTGTTTACAATAACCATAAAAGTTCCTCCTCTAATTCACCTCAGTTTCTGAAGGTCAATACTAAAAGGTCATCCAGACTTAGCAAGCTTCCCAGATAGCCCTAGCATTGCAGGAAATCTGCAACACAGAGTTCTCAAGAAGAAACCCACATCTGAACCGTGTTTCATATTCCCGCACCAGACCGAAATGGAATGGGAAAGAATATGATTCACTCTAGCCTAGGTGTCACTCAGGTCCCAGGTATAAGACCTTAACTCTCAATGAATTAACCACCCACCAAAACAAGAAACCAGATCCAGCCAGCAGTACAGTATGATAATAATGCAAAAGCAATAAAGAAAGCAGTAAAACAACTGTACATAAAGCAATAAACAAAAACAAATACAAACACAGATGAGCACATAACACCCCAGTAAACACAAATCAATCAAGCGCTAGGAGGAACCCACAAAAAGAACCAGAAGCCCTGGTTGCAGTATAAGGGTCCCCAGCAGAGTCGCCAAGCTGTCGCTCCCGATAAGTGACACAGGGTCAAATAAGGGTACAGACGCGAACGGTCGGCGAGAGGGACAATGAGAACACACAGCCGTGAGCTCACTGGAGATGAATAGAGTCGCCAGCTAGGCATTTTTATCCCGGAGGAAAGGCAATGCTGCGTAGACCTAGAAAAATATAGATAAGACGGTTGCGAACCAGAGAGACTGAGAAAGGGGGTTGGTTACAACCTGGGAAGGTATTAGCACCCAGATTGTCCGTCGTACTCGACGGGATCCACGCTTGAAAGATTTGTGTTTTAAAGGGGTAGTGTCAGTGCAATTTGTGTGTAAAATATCTGGAAAAGGATGTACAGGTGTCAGTGTAAGTGAAGTGTATAAGTGAAGTGTCAGTGTGAGAACAAGAATGAAATGCTCATGATAATGAGGCTTGAAGAATGAAGCTGGAAGGAGGGGGGATATACAGAGACTTTTGTTCGATAACTGTTAAGTTATGCCTACGTATCCTCTCGTGCAATGAGGAAGTCAGAACACCGTAGTTCGACCCAAAGAGACTGAAAGATGAATTGACTGATGAACTGCTTGCTTGTCTATGCTCAAGTGTATGACCTGTCTGGCTCAGGTGCTAACTGTCTTGCATTAGACGGAAGAAGCAAGTTCTCGTTTGTGAGTGAATGAGATGAGAAAAGAATCCCGGAGGAGACGATTATTGTTTGCTTTTGAGTTTTCAGTCTTTTATTGTTTTGGATTTTTGTTATAAGTTAATGAGCTTAAGCCTAAACCGATGGATTAGTAAACTCATCACATCTTCCCTCTGATTAGGGGTAATGAGATTACCTTAAGTGTGAAGTCAGATTCTCACACTTAATCACCTTTGATGTAGGATTAAGATCATTAACCTACTTGTGATTATTTAGATGTTTTTGGTGTTTTTGTTTAGTGTTAAGTAATGAGGTTAAGCCATAATCAAGGATTAAACAGACTCATTACACCATCCTAATAGAAGGATAATAGATGAGAATGTTTAAGCTGAGGAAAGCTCCTCAACTTAATCCATGATTAGGGATTAAACTCATGACAAAACAAGCCTTTGATTAAGTGGATTTTATTTAGTGATATGATGATGAAGTGAGTTTTATGATTTGTAAGACAACTTGAGGGGGACTTGTCCATTAACACTAGGGTTAGTCCTTCTTAACCAGTTAAGGAAGAATTAGAACCCTAATGCAAGGCCCAAGTTACAAGTTTGGTGTCTTGATGATTATTAAGTGAATTGATTAAGAGATTTAAACACATTAAGGGTTTAACACTTAGGATTAAAGTTATACACTCCATCCTAATAGAAGGATGCAGGCATAAGCTTAATCACAAAGCCTTAAAGCCTTTAGGGTTTAGTCCCTGATTATGAGATGAGAAGAGAAGACTCAAGAGAGACACAAAGGTAAAACTAAAAGGGGAGACTAATCAAAACCCTAATCATTATCATGCTTGGTTGTTCCTAAGGTTTGTGAGGTTTACAAGAACAATCTTCAATGGAACCACCAGGAAGCAGATGAAAGGATCAAGAGAAGCAAAGCAACTTGCTTCATTCAAGAAGTCAAGTCAATTGAAGAAAGAAAGTGGGAAGAAGAAGAATGAGCAAGCTCAAACCCAAACACACATGGAAATGCAGCATGGATGCTAGAGAGATGAAAAGAAAAGTTATGAGAAGTGAAGGCAAATTCACTTCTCAAATTTACTTACCACCTGAAATGTTAGAAAGAAATGCAATGCAATGCAAAATGGGATGAAATGGTATGATGCTAAAAAAAACCAGAAGCATGTTGATGATGATAATGATGCTATGGAGTGCTACAAACATGAGGCAAGGCATGGAGATGTTCATACAAGTTCATGGATGCAAATGATGCAGGTTAAGGAGCATGAACTTACATGAAAAGTTATGAAACATACATGGCAAACAACATGGCAAATGCAAGATGCAATGATCAAACATGCTTTCTACATGTCTTAAGATGTCAAATGAATCACATGGATGCTTGAAATGTCATGGCAAGTCATGTTATGCAAGAGAATGCAAGAAGGATGCAAATGGAAGCCCAAATTAGGGTTTATGAACCAAACATCAAACAAAAACCAAAAACAGAAGCAAACCCTAAGATAAAAAATGGAAAATGCCACACAAAGAAAACCCAAACCTATACTAAACCAAGGTCCAAAGGGGAGGTCTCAACTCTTAACCAATCTCAAGTTATGATTTTTACAAGTTATTAGGGTTCCTAAACAAAAGAAATGCCAAGCAAATTGAAAATGAAGGAACAAATCATGGCCTTTTAATCCTAGAAACTACATGCTAAACACAAAACAATGCAAGAAGAACCAATGTCCAACTCCTCTTAGATAGGCAGAAATGAATTTTTGAACTTATGATCAAAATAATGCACCAAAAATGATTTAATTCAATGGAAAATTCTCAAAATGCATCAAGATCAAAAAAGAAATTTGGTTTGAAGGTTGGACAATGTTTCTAAATGTCTTAGAACATTTCATGAATTTTTTTGGTGATTTTTAAATACCTAAAAGTATTTTTAATAAATTAATTTCCATTAATCAATTAAAAATAATCTTTTAAATATTTAAAAATACTTTTTTAATGATAAAAATAAAAACAAAAATATTTTTGTGTCATAAAAATTAATAAAACTTATGAGAAAAAGTTTCATAATTTTTACACATTTTTTACTATTTTAAATTAAATGTGCAAATAAAAATGAAAATAAATGAAATTAAAATGAAAGTAAACAGAAGGAGAGGCTGGGATTGCATCCTGGTTTGAATGCGTTGACTGGCGCCAGATCTAGTGGCCAGGATTGATTCTGAGGTAATTAATTTAATTATGAATTAATTAAACTAAATGAAAAGGATTAGGGCTAATCAAACGAATCTGGGCCTTCCACTCACGCGCGAAGTCAACCAGTCAAAGGCAATCCACGGTCCAAATTCAAACTAGAGTTAATGACAGGATTAGGGCATAAATCACTTTCAGGCTGCCGGAGAAGACTTCCGGTCGTCTTCTCCGGCCAGCATCCTCCCTGAGAATCCCCAAAACCCCAAAAACCTAACTAAAATGAAATCTAAGAATTGGGAAATGATCCTTAACCACTCACGAACCAAAACCCTCACTCAAAACAGATTTATATTTCCTAACAAAGCTGAATCGAAGCAAGAAAGAATTAGGGCACGCAAGTTTCAGAGAGCAATTAAACTCTCATTTCATCACCATTTGCAAAACCAAAAGCACCAGGATACTCAGTGAAGCATAGAGAACAAGTTTATAACATGAAAAACGATTTCTGGAAAAATAATTTTGGAGCTACCTGAGATTCGAGGCTTTCACTCTGATGACTTTCTGGCCACTTCCTTCAGTGCAATCCACTCCACTTAACCCTCTGAGGATGCTTGGATGCTCAAAAGGAATTTATGCTGGCTGGATAAGGAGTTTAGACAGCTTCTGCTTCAACTCAGTCAAAAATGGCTATGGTGATTCTGGTAGTTTCAGGCCATTGTGGTTGGTTCTTTGTGATCCAGATGGTGAGTGGAGAAGCTTTGTGGTGTTTGTTTGGATGTTTGTGTGCTGTGGAAAGAGTTTCGAAGGAAACTGCAAGTTGAGGTGAGAAATGGCAGTGGGGTGTTCTTGCTTGTTTCAGGCCTGGCTCCTGGTGGTTTTAGGTCTATGAAGTATGGTGAGTTGAAGTGTGGAAATGGTTTGAGTGTTTGAAGGCTGGGCAGAGAGATTCGAAACAAAATGCAGCTGGGGTGTGTTTTGTGAATGTGTTGGTATGAAGTGTTTCAGCTTGGCCTCTTGATACATTTTGCTTGCCAAATGATATTGTATTTTAATCCTATAGGTCAGATGATGTGACCTGGCCTATAGTGATTGGTAAGTTTGCTTTTGCAAAAAGTCAAATTTTGTGTAAGGAAAGTATGGCTCATGATCTAGGCTAGTACAAGATATGGTTCTGGTGCAGCATGGTGTGTGTGTGATGTTGGGAAGGTCCAGCAGCCAATGCATCAAGTGGAGAGAAGCACAATGATGTTTTTGCAAGTTGGCACACTTTTGCAACTTCATGAGAAAGTCTAGTTACACAAACCATAACCATGTGAAACCTTGGTCCAATTCTGATTTTTAGGACCTATTGAATGTTTTCATACTGGTTTGAAATGAATTAGAAGTTGCAATTGGCTTTGGTTCATGATTTTGCAAAATTCTCATTTGAAGCATGCCTTGAAAATCAATGATTTTTGCCAACTTTGTCACACCATAACTTTTGATCCAAGAAGAGTTTGATCATGTTCTTGTACTTTTTGAAAAGGGAAAGATGAGATCTACAACTTTCATGACCAAAGTTTTTTCCATTTGAAGCATTTTTGGATCAAGAATCAAGGCTTGAAAAATGACCTAAAATGAAGCATTCTTGAAAAGTCAACTATGCCCAAAAAAGTCAACATTTGTAAAAACTCCAAATTCTTGATTTTTGTGAACTTCAACCCTCTTCCATGATCAAATAAAGATCATATACACTCAAAATGATGAAGATCACCCATTGGTTGGGTCATTGGGGGTCTCAGATGCCCTGATTTTGCACTGACTTGTCCAGAAAGTCAACCCTTGATCAGATGACTTCCACATGGAATTTCTTCATGAAAATTGATATGCATACTCCCTATACCATATAGAGACCAATGGAAACAAGAATGACCAAAAAAATTGGGGTTATGGCCTCTGAAACCAAAACCCTAATTTTAGGTCAATTGTGCAGTCTATCCTGGCTCTGCATCCACTCAAACCCTAGTTCTTGTGATTCCTTTGCATTTTTGACTTTGTGAGGATGTAATATGATACTTGAACACATGTAGACCCCTTTGAATTGATTGATGGCCTTTGGAGTGGCTCAAGAAGCTCTTGGATTGCTCAGATCACAAACCCTAGGTGCAGATGACTTAGAAACTATGCAGTGAATCAAAAATGAGATGTGAGATGATATGATTGTGTTTATGCATATGAAATGATCACAAGCCATGGTGTGAATGGGTGAGGGCAAATTTGGGGTGTTTACAGCTGCCCCTATTCAAACATGAGTTAGCTGTGCAGGTTGTAAGCAACGGCTTAACAAGCAAACAAGATAACTTGTGGTTGAATACCAAAGACAGTCCAAAATTTGCACTCACAGAATGAAGAAGAAAAGGGATATAGATTGTAAAAGGAAAATAAAGTATGTTGTAAAGTGTAGGCGACGGAGGACGACCGTCGAGCAGAGGACGACTGTTGGGTAAATAGCAATGACGGGGACGGCCGACATGCTGGGAAAAGTGTAGGAAATAAAACAATGACGGGGACGGCCGACATGCTGGGGATAAAAGGTAAAGCTAAGACGGGGACGGCCGACTAGCTGGGGAAAAAAATAAAATTATGATGGGGACGGCCAGTAAGATTCTCCGGGAATTAATGAAACATGACGGGGACGGCCATCAAGTTCATAAAGCAAGGTAACCGACGATGGGGACGGCCATCGGGCTAAAAAGGAAAAGGGACCACGACGGGGACGGCCATCGGGTTAAAGAATAAATGGAATAAACAGATGATGGGGTACGGCCATCAAAGGCGAAGGACGATCACCTAGCAGGGGACGGCTGCTCTGTTGGGAATAAAAGAAATATGATGGGGATGGCCATCAAAGGTGGAGGACGACCACCCGGCAGGGTACGGCTGCCGAAAATATCAACGATGGGGACGACCATCGGATAAAAGGTCAACGATGGGGACAGCCATCGGACGAGCATGATGGAGGACGACCATCAAGAGGTGGAGGACGACCACCTAGCAGGGGACGGCTGCTCTCAGGGTTTCTCATGACATAGGATGAATGCCAGATAACCAAAATCAACAATGGGGACGGCCATTGGATAAAGTGATGAAGGACGATCATCAAAAGGTGGAGGACGACCACCTAGCAGGGTACGGCTGCTAAAAACCAACGATGGGGACGGCCATCGGATGAGCATGATGGAGGACGACCATCAAGAAGTGGAGGACGACCACTCAGCAGGGTACGGCTGCTCTCAGGGTTATCATGACACAGGACGAGTGTCAGATAAAAGAAAAATGCTTTGTTGGTGATCTACTGGGGATATAGTGAACACGGACGAGCGCTCACAACCAAGAAAGGAAAGTATAAGTGTTTAGATGTTGTGTATAGATCAAGGATGCGGACGAGCATCCCTAAGACTATGATACGGACGAGTATCATGTAGAAACAAATACTGACACGTGTTCAGAGATGATGATACGGACGGGTACCATCGGGTTAACAAAGAACACGGACGAGTGTTGCATCTGAAGGGACTCTTCTGGGGAATAGTAGACACGGACGAGTGTCTACATTCAAGAAGACAAAAGTGTTTGACACAGTGTATGGATTAAAGACGCGGACGAGCATCCTTAAGACTATGATACGGACGAGTGTCATGTAGAGACAAACATTTGATGCATATTCTGAGATGATGGTACGGACGAGTACCCACTGGTTAACAAAGAACATGAACCAACGTCGGATCTGTGGGGATGTAACTGGTATATATAAGATACGGACGAGTGTCTGTAACAGAGCGAGTGGTGTATAGATGAGTGTCTAACTGCTGGGGAGAGTGACACGGACGAGTGTCAAAAGGAGAAGAGTGTAATATAAACAAGTGTCTGCTATACAGAGTCTAGGCGACTGCGCTGGGGATATGACACGGACGAGTGTCAAGAAAGTGTATATATAGGCATATGTGAGTGCAAAGAGGATGTCTTTGGCTTTCTGCTGGTGATTTGACACGGACGGGTGTCAGGCAGTATCTGTAATACGGGTGATTTTGGTTGTAAAGAGTGTTCGGACGACTTTACTGGGGAGTGACGATACGGACGGGTATCAAAAGGAAATATATACTGGTGTTTGTGATTTGTGAGGCAACTGCTTTTGCTGGGATTCTGGTGGGGATTTCTGTACAATGATGATGAACGGTTGTTATTCACAAGTGTTAATTCAGAACATGGCTCATGATTATGCTATGCGTTTGATTTTTGCCGTAATGCTCCGTATTAGACGGAGTGCTACGCTCTGAGGGGATAATATGATGCAAATGCCATGATTATGCAAAGATATCAAACCGGGATTCGGATCCCGTTGCTGCGAAGATCTCTGGCTGATCTGTTTAAAACGGACCTCCCAGCTGGGGATGAGACCATTGATAGACCTGGAGATATGTATCCACTTGGGGATATAGGTCACTGATTGACATATCCTAATAAATGAGAGACCCAGCTGGGGTTTGTAGAAGTTTTCTTCACTCTGTTGTGATTCCTTCATGCATTGCTCTTCTGAATAGAGGCTGAGGATTCTGTGGGGAGATGATTCCCTGATTCCTACATTTTGCTGAGGAAGAATGATTGGTACTACGGCTGGGGAATGCTGTCGGTAACTCAGCTGGGGATGAGGCAACTCAGCTGGGGAGAAAGCAACTCAGCTGGGGAGAACACCTGGTGCTAGGACTGAGCGAGTATTGATTTGGCAACTTTGCTGGGGAAATGGGCACCTTCCAGTGCCTCGTGGAAGATAGACCGAGTTGATAATGATCTGCCAGCTTGCTGAGGGTGAAGCTTTCATACCCTAAGTTGTGCTCTGGATACCTGCAATCCTGCAAAGATAAGGAAACGCACAAATGGTCCCGAGGTATCCCTTACCGGATTCCGTCATAGGAGTTAGACATTCTTGAGAGTAAGTACATTTCCTGTAAGCATGCGTTTTTATTCTTTTAGAGAAAAGCATCTGTACTCATGCGATTAGTTTTTTAGAGACATCAGACATTCTTTGCAAATAAAAATGTACAAGACGAAACATGACTGAAAAATCTGATTTTATTAATTCTTGTGCCCTGAATTGGAAAGATACAGTCAAGGAAACAAGTCTCCTAAAATAAGGAGATTGTTACAAATTGAGAAACAAAGCGCTGGCGATGTTGACGATGCTTTCAAAGGAGCTTCCTCCTCTGCTATGACTCGTATGACAATGACGTTCTTCTCGCTTTGCTTTCTGAAGAAGGCTGATTCTGATTGAAGCTTGATCCTTTTGAAGCTTTCCAAGTTGCAAGTGATACAGACGAATTCAGAATGTAGTTGTTCGCTTATTCCCTTATTTTGCATGGATCGCCCTTTCGGGTTTTCAACCCATCGGGATACCCATTTTTGCCTGAGTTGTCCAATGCGGCTTTTCAACTCAGCGGGTGTACATTTTTATTTATTTTCCCTTATTTTTGCCCGAGTCTTTTATTCTGTTTTTGACTCGCCGGGATGCCCTATTTTTGCCTGGACTTACATTCTGTTTTTATGTCCAGCGGGTCATTTTTATGCGAAGTATTTTTTAACTGCATCTGAATTCACAGGGGACGGGAAATCCTCACCATCCATGGTACTGAGCATCAGTGCTCCACCAGAGAAAACTTTCTTTACCACGAATGGTCCTTCATAATTTGGAGTCCATTTGCCCCTGTGGTCTGTATGAGGAGGGAGGATTCTTTTCAGCACAAGATCTCCTAACTGGTACTCTCGGTGCCTGACCTTCTGATCGAAGGCTCTCTTCATTCTCTTCTGATATAGCTGTCCATGACAGATTGCAGCCAACCTTTTCTCTTCGATCAGACTCAGTTGTTCGTATCGGGCCCGAACCCATTCTGCTTCACTCAGTTTAACATCCATTAATACCCGTAGGGAGGGTAATTCAACTTCGACTGGTAGGACTGCTTCCATACCATACACAAGTTGATACGGGGTTGCTCCAGTGGACGTTCTGATTGATGTGCGGTACCCATGCAATGCAAATGGTAGCATCTCATGCCATTCCTTGTAAGTGATTACCATCTTCTGCACAATCTTCTTGATATTCTTATTCGCTGCCTCAACAGCGCCATTCATCTTCGGCCTGTAAGGAGAAGAATTGTGATGTTGGATCTTGAAGTCCCGGCACAGCTCAGCCATCATTTTGTTGTTTAAATTGGAACCATTATCAGTAATGATCCGCTCGGGAACTCCATATCTACAGATGATATCTCTTTTCAGAAATCTGGCTACCACTTGTCTTGTGACGTTTGCATATGAGGCTGCTTCAACCCACTTGGTGAAATAATCAATGGCGACCAAGATGAATCTGTGGCCATTTGAAGCAGTCGGCTCAATCTTGCCAATCATATCAATGCCCCACATAGCAAATGGCCAGGGTGAAGACATTATGCTCAAAGGATTGGGAGGTACATGCACTTTATCTGCATAAATCTGGCATTTGTGGCACTTCCTGGCATAAGCACAACAGTCTGCATCCATTGTGATCCAGTAATAACCTGATCTTAACAGTTTCTTAGCCATGGCATGCCCTCCGGCATGGATACCAAAGGATCCTTCGTGCACTTCATGCATCAACAACTCTGCTTCCGTCTTGTCAACACATCTGAGGAGTACCATATCAAAGTTCCTTTTGTATAAAGACCCATCAGTGTTCAGAAAGAAACTACCAGCAAGCCTTCTCAAAGTCTTCTTATCATTGGAAGATGCCCCAGGTGGGTATGTTTGATCCTCCAAGAAGCATTTAATGTCATGGAACCAAGGCTTATCATCTTTAACAATGTCCGCTGCGAATACATATGCTGGTCTATCAAGTCTGGACACTGAGATCTGAGGTACAAAGTTAGCGGCTTGAACTTTGATCATGGATGAAATGGTAGCAAGAGCATCTGCAAACTGATTCTCGTCCCGAGGGATATACTCAAGCTTGACTGTTGTAAAGAAAGTCAATAACCTCCTTGTATAATCCCTATAAGGTATCAGATGATCCAGGTGTGTGTACCATTTGCCGTTGGTTTGATTAACTACCAAAGCTGAATCTCCGAATACAGTCAACGTCTTGATCCTGAGGTCAATGGCTTCCTCAAGACCCATAATACAAGCTTCGTATTCAGCTTCGTTGTTAGTGCAGTTGAAAGTGAGCTTTGCCGAGAAAGGCATGTGAACTCCTTTAGGTGTAATAAGTACTGCACCAACACCACGACCATTCATGTTAACGGCCCCATCAAACATCATAATCCATTCTTCTTCCGGGTCGGGCCCTTCAGTGTGAATAGGCTCTTCGTGATCTCTTGCTTTAATGAACATGATGTCTTCATCAGGGAAGTCAAATCTCATAGGCTGGTAGTCATCAATAGGTTGCTCAGCAAGATATTCAGATAGTACACTGCCCTTGATGGCTTTCTGAGATGTGTACTGTATGTCGTATTCTGTGAGAATCATCTGCCATCTTGCAACCCGTCCGGTAAGAGCTGGCTTCTCAAATATGTACTTGACTGGGTCCATCTTTGAGATTAACAAAGTAGTGTGGGTCAACATATACTGTCTCAGTCGGCGAGCAGCCCACGCTAAAGCACAGCAAGTTTTCTCGAGCAGTGAATAACGTTGTTCACAGTCGGTAAACTTTTTGCTTAGGTAGTATATTGCATACTCTTTTCGACCAGACTCATCATGCTGGCCCAGCACACACCCCATCGACTCTTCTAATACTGTCAAGTACATTATCAGAGGTCTTCCTTCAACTGGTGGCATAAGGATTGGAGGTTCTTGCAGATATTCCTTGATCTTGTCAAAAGCCCTTTGGCAGTCTCCATTCCACCTGACCGTCTGTTCTTTTCTTAACAACTTGAACAAAGGTTCACAGGTGGCTGTAAGGTGAGATATGAACCTTGAGATGTAGTTCAATCGACCTAAGAACCCTCGAACTTCTTTCTCTGTCTTTGGTGCAGGCATCTCTTGGATGGCTTTGACTTTATCAGGGTCAACTTCAATCCCTTTCTCGCTTACAATAAAGCCCAGCAGCTTACCAGATCTCACCCCGAATGTGCATTTGCTGGGGTTCAACTTCAGTTGGTACTTCCTCAGACGCTTGAACAATTTGAGCAGATTTACCAGATGGTCTTCTTCAGTAAGGGACTTGGCAATCATATCATCCACATAACACTCGATTTCTTTATGGATCATGTCATGGAATAATGTCACCATAGCCCGTTGATATGTTGCACCAGCATTCTTCAGTCCGAACGGCATCACTTTGTAACAGAACGTGCCCCAAGGTGTGATGAATGTTGTCTTCTCCATGTCTTCAGGTGACATCTTGATCTGATTGTATCCTGAAAATCCATCCATGAAGGAGAATACCGAGAACTGAGCCGTGTTATCCACCAATACATCAATGTGAGGTAATGGGAAATCATCTTTCGGGCTGGCTCTGTTCAGATCCCGGTAGTCAACACACATTCTTACTTTGCCGTCCTTTTTAGGCACAGGTACTATATTAGCAACCCACGGCGGGTAGCTAGTTACAGCAAGGAACCCGGCGTCCCATTGCTTTTGTACCTCCTCCTTGATTTTCATAGCCATGTCTGGGCGAGTACGGCGCAGTTTCTGTTTAACTGGTGGGCACTCTTCTCTCAAAGGCAGCTTGTGCACAACAATGTCGGTATCCAACCCTGGCATGTCTTGATACGACCAAGCAAACACATCCACATATTCTTGAAGCAGATCAACCAATTGCTTCTTCACTGAGTCTTGCAGGCAGGCCCCGATTTTAACCTCTTTCACGTCTTCCTTTGTACCAAGATTAATCACTTCAACTTCCTCCTGGTGAGGAGTAATAACCTTTTCCTCCTGTCTCAACAACCTGGCGAGCTCTTCAGGAAGCTCATATTCTTCTTCAACCCCTTCACCGGCTTGATTGATCGGATTGTCAAAGTCATACGAAGTCATAGCCGTGCCGTTGTCGGTGCTGTCAGGAAGGCATTCTCTGCAAGGGTTTAATTTGTTCATTTTAGTGATCTGATTTTAGTCTTATTTAGAAAGGTGAAATGAAGTTGTCATTTTGAAAACACCGCCATTTATTTTTTGTACAAAAATGGAAAAACAGTGAACGAAAAGGAAAAGAATCGTTTGCAAAAAGATGTCTGATATTTCATTAATTGATCTTGTTTGCACAAAAAGTACAGATGGCCCGATTACAAAATGAGTCTTGTCATCTTGGGCAAGATGCAAGACTTTGATGCATGCTATAAAAATGCAAGAAATAATAATTACTCTGTATGAGTAACTCTTATAATTTCCTGGGAAGACCAGTTTGAGATACTGCTCCCCGGGATCTTTGGACGAATCCAGCTTTCCAGGTTGCGTTCCTCTTCCAGCTCGTCTTCCAGACAGTTGATAGCATCAGGGGTAAGCATCCCCCCACTCACAAAATTGGGCTCTTTCGCAGCCGCTGTTTGATCTTGTTGAGTTGGTCTGTAACCCAACCCAAATCTGTCTTCTTTCTTCTCCACCGCTAGCAGTTTGCCCCAGCCTTGGGCAGTTCCTTCCTCAACAACCTTCCGGGCTTGTTGGTATGATGATATTGAAGTACCAGACACAGCAGATGTTTCATTCACATTCAAGGCTTCAAACCCCTGGCTCATTGTTTCATGGATCTCCCCATCCATCTCAATGTACTTATAGGTGGCCAGGTGGCTGACAAAAATATCCTCTTCTCCACAGATTGTAACGATTTGACCCTCCCACTCGTATTTTAACTTCTGGTGAAGGGTAGAGGTCACGGCGCCAGCGGCGTGAATCCATGGCCTACCCAATAGACAGCTGTAGGCAGGCTGTATATCCATCACGTAGAAGGTCGTTTTAAAGGTCTGCGGGCCAATCGTTACGGGCAACTCAATCTCTCCCAGAACCGATCTCTTTGAACCATCAAAGGCTCTTACCACCAGGTTGCTGGGTCTCAATGCCAATCCGTCATATTCTAGCTTCACCAGGGCCTTCTTAGGTAAGACATTGAGGGAGGACCCCGTGTCTACCAGCACATGGGAAAGGACAGCACCTTTACATTCCATGGTTATGTGCAAGGCTTTGTTATGGTTGCGGCCTTCCGTTGTCAAATCAGTATTAGTGAACCCTAGTCCATGACTAGCATTAACATTTCCAACTACAGCTTCTAGCTGATTGACAGTGATCTCTTCAGGCACGTAAGCTGCGTGCAAGACTTTGAGTAGTGCATTCCGATGGGCTTCGGAGCACATAAGCAATGATAGGATTGAGATCTTGGAAGGCGTCTGATGAAGCTGATCCACTATTTTATAATCACTCTTTTTGATGATTCGCATGAACTCATCAACCTCTTGATCGAAGGGTGTCTTCAAAGCTTCCTTAACAACTTGATCTTCCTGCACAGGGCTCTTCCCTTTTGCCTTGGCAGCAGCTTCTGCTTCGGCAGTGGGTTTCTGAATTTGTGGAGCAAAGAGACGTCCGCTTCGAGTGAAGCCTCCGCCTCTTCCCACATTGTCTACTTGTAGTGCAGGGGTTGATGATTCAAAAGTGATCTTTTGTCCTTCACGGTACAGGTCAGAGCCGTAATGCCAGGGGATGGCATTACTGCTTTCATAAGGTACTGGTCCAGGCACCGTGATGGTGACTGGACTGATTGCAGCTGTTGAAGGAACTGTAATAGTCTGCGGATCATAATAAATTGTGACTGGTGCCCTGATGGGAGCAGCACCTTCTGAGTTGTAGGCAGAGTTGCTTTCAGGATCATAAAATATTGTGACAGTAGAGACATCTTCATGATTTGTTGCTGATGTTGTAGGAGACATTGATGGAAGAATGGATGTTGTTGTTGTAGGAGGTTCGTGATGGAGTGGTGCTGGAGTTGTAGAAGGAACATTTGTCGACATCTGGTCAGTTGAAATGACAGATGAGGTACTTGTTGATGAAGCCGAAGAATTGTCAGGAACAATGGTTGTTGCAGTTGTAGGAGGTTCTGGAGTTGTTGCTGATGAAATTGCTGGATTTGTTGGAAATGATGTGGTGATCTGAAGCTGGCCACTCTGAATAAGGCCATCTATGCCATTCCTTAAATTATCGCACCCATTTACCGAGATATTGCAGTAAGCACAACCCAACTCACATCCCGGGAACATTTGACATTCCAGGAGTTGAGCCTTGATTTCTACCAACGGTGTCCGGATCTGACCCACACTGGTTATTAAATAAGACGGTTTGTCTTCTTCAATAGCGTTAATTCTGGGACCACCGTGGTTTGGCATAGGATTTTTGTTGACATTGGGTGGTGGTGCGAAATTCAGAGCTTTTGAGTCTACCAGGTCTTGTACCTTCATATGCAGAGCTCTGCACTTTTCTGTACTGTGGCCAGGTGCGTTTGAATGGAAGGCACATCTGGCGTTGGAGTCGTAATTCCTGGGTAGACTGTTGGGATCTGGAGGTGCCAGCGTCCTTAGCTCAACTAGGTTGAGTTTCAGGAGTTGTGGCAGCAATGTAGCATATGGCATAGGGATCGGATCGATCACCCTATTAGCTTGAGATGGCCTCTGTTGGAATGGCCTTTGCTGGTTATTATTGTTGTTGGTGTTGCTGTTGTTGTAATTTCTCGGAGGATACTGATTCTGTTGATGGTACTGAGGTTGTGGCTGATAGTTTTGTTGCGGAGGTTGATAAACTGGTTGAGGATGAGCTGGAGCAGGGATGGTGACTGCTGCCACTGATCTGTGAACATATTGGGGTCTGCCCCTGTTGGTGTGGATAGCATTGGTCTCGCCAGTTCTTCTCGGGCCTGCAAAAGGCTTCCTTGCATTACTGGACGAGCTGGCACCATTATCGGAAATCTTACCCATTTTCAACAGGCTTTCAATTCTCTCCCCAGCTATGACAACATCCGCGAAGCTAGTGGAAGAGAAAGCAGCCAACCTGTCAATATATGTTCCCTGAAGGGTATTCATAAACATGTCTGCCATTTCCCTTTCAGACATAGGTGGCTGAACAGCAGCAGCCAGTTGCCTCCATCTCTGGGCATATTCTCGGAAACTCTCCCTTGAAGACTGTGACATTCCCATTAGGAGGGTCCTATTGGGTGCCATATCCAGATTATACTGATACTGTCTGATGAAGGCCTCTGCCAAATCCTTCCAGCATCTAATAGTTGCCCTTGTCAGGTGAGAGTACCATTCTCTCGAGGCTCCGGTCAAACTATCTTCGAAATAGAACATCCAAAGCTTCTCATCCATTGTATAGGCCTTCAGCCTTCCCAAAAATGATTGTAAATGAGTCCGGGGGCATGAAGTCCCATTATACTTTTCGAAACAAGGAGGCTTGAACTTATGGGGGATCCTGACCCCGTCTACCAAGCCCATATCCATCACGTCAAAACCCAAAGAGTTTTGAGACTCTAGGGATCTTAACTTCTCAGCTATCTCATCCAACCTTCTATCGTAAGCTTCCTCCCCAGCGCCCATTACCGTGAACTGGTCCTCTTGGGGGTCTTCTTGAAGTACCCTGGCTGCAGTGGCAGTCCCTTGAACATTTGCAGGGATGTTGACCTCAGGATGGAGGTGTGGTCCAAATACAGGGGGATTGACATGAGGTTGGACCCTCTCATTGTTGCTGGTGCCGGCAGTCCCTATATGTGGATCTTCTTGGTTTTGCCTTTCCACCATGGCCCTCAATCTTTCCTGGCTCTGAGCCATGTTGTTCATTACTTCCATAAACTGAGCTATCTGTGTTCTCATTTCCAATCTTTCGTTTGCCATCTGATTTCTGACCTCTGCAAGGTCCTGCTGTACCTGATCCATTTGAATGCCCGGAAGATTGTTTCGGGTTGGATAACGGTGCGGACGGTTGAGGGGAAATACCCGGCGCCTAGCAATAGTTCCTGAACATCACAACAGAGTTAGTGGCAATAAAGCAAAAACCTACAAAACAAACAAAGGGTTAGCATGCAATGCAATTATGCTTATATGTTCTCAAGGTATCTGGTTTGGCCTTCAGTTTTGACCCTTCCAGACCCCTGATGATGCTGTTGTTGTTGCTTGAAGAAAACTCAGATGAAGCAAACTAACACAGATATATTACAGAAGGTGAAATAATACAACTTGTTCATTTTACAACACAAGCCCTCTAAGGGGTCAAAATACAGTACAAGAAAATAAAAGTACATGGAAAGAAAGCAACAACAAACAAATGGTCAAACACCAAGACCAAACTCATCCTCACGAACTTCCTTGAGAAGTGCTTCGGTCACAGGATCAGCCGGACGCTCCGTGAGATTCCTGATGAGGAGATTCCGGGTTGTAACAGCTGCTGCTAGCTTTTTGTGCTGAGTTTGGTCCTTGGACCTCTTCACCCCTGCTTTGATCTTCAATTCTGATATCTCCCTTTGGGCTGCTGCCAGGGCTTCTTGCTGTTCTTTTGCACTGGCTTCCAGTTGCTCCATCTTGTCTTGAACTCTCTTGTCTTCCAGGGTACGAGCCTCGGTGATCCTGACCCACCGGGCTTGACTCTCCTTTAGATACAAGTCTGTCCTTGCTCTCTGGAACTGGGCTTCTTTGCAAGCATTCTTCAGAATTTGTTCACCAGCCTTAAACTTTTTGATATAATCCCCAGACCTTTCAATCTTAGTCAGATGCTCCACTCTCAACTTCTCCAATCTCTCAATCTCCCTCATACCCTCACTCCTCTCCCGGAGGGTCTTCTGCAAAGCCTGGGTTAGCTTCTCATTTCTTTCTTTCAAGCTCTCAAACTTCTCCAAACTGATGGTGGCAGGGGGTGGTGCTGAAGATGACTCAGGCATGTCTTCTATGGTAAAGGGCATCCCAGAGAATTGGGCCCTGGCACGGGACCACTCATAATATTGTGCTGATGCCACATTATTGCACTTCCCCAGAATGGTGACTCCCTTGGTTTGAACATGATCCCAGGCCCAGGCAGCCTGCCTAACAATAGTCAAGTTAATCTTGTTCTCACAATAGAGAGTCTCAACCAAGTCCTGTACCCTAGGAGTGTGGACCAGTGCATAGCCCAGCTGCCTTCTGAACAACAGAGGGTTGTAGTTAATGCTGCCCTTAACTCCTATTAGGGGCACATTGGGAAAATGCCCACAGCTGGTGATGACATCCCTACCCTTGGTGCTTTGAGTGCACCATCTGATATCGGCTGAAGTTAGGACAGTGAGTCTCTTAGCCCAGTTACTCTGCTGATGAGGATTCAAAAATGCATCTGTCCTGGGTAGATGCTTGAGAAGCCAAGTGTGGAACAATGGAGCACAACACCTCACTAACCTTCCCCTCTGCTTCTCATTCCTCTGATGCACTGAATAGTAAAGATCCCCCAATAAAGTGGGCACTGGGTTCTTTAGGATGAACAGATGGATGGCATTCTTGCTAATGAATCGAGGCTCATCGGCAAACAATGCAATTCCATATATGCTCAAGGCCAGTAGAGCACAAACAGCTTTCCATTCTCCTAGAGAAGCTTTCTGGGTAGCTTGAGAGATCAGGAAATCCAAATGAAAGCCAGGGATTCCAGCTTTAGAGGTCATATGCTGCCCAATCAGGACAGGCTCCAGATGTAAAGCTTTTGCTACCTCTCCATTGCTAGGAAAGACCATCTCAGGGTTGAAAGGGGTTCCAGCCCTGATAGGTATGCCAACTAATGAGGAGTACTCTTCCAACAGAGGGCCCAACTGAAAGTCTTGAAAGGTGAAACATCTCAATGGGGGATCATAAAACTGAATGCAGGTGTGGATCAGGCTTCTCTGTGAAGGGTCCAGATCCATAACCATGTCCAGTATATCTCCATAATGCTCCCTGAACAAGGGTATGTGATCTGGAGTGATCAGGGTCTGAATCCTCCTGATGTCTGATAGCTCTGGTTGGAAGAAGTGATAGGTGATGTTGCTCTTTTTGGGAGCCATGATGCTGAGACTGAGTAGAGACAGGTGCTGATGCTGATGCTGAAGAAAGGGGCCACTGACTGGCTGGTGCAGGTGATAGCTGAAGCAGATGCTGGTGAAGATAGGTCAATACAGAAGATGGGGTCAAAACCAAAACCAGATAAATGATGGATACCCTGAAACACAAATAAGCAAATGTCAACATGATGCAATGATTATGTATGCAAATGATATGCAAGGGTTCGTGACTGAGCTGGATCTGATCAAACTGCTCTGATATGGGTCCAAGTGTGTTCAAGAATTCCAGATGGAGGTCTATAAATCCAGTAACCAAGGTGGGGGGCTCAAATAAAGAACCACAAGTCCAGGGTTTAGAATCACAAGAACTGACCCAAAATGGAGTATTCTTAAATAATCAAAGTAACAGGGTATTTTGAGGTCAAGGTACCTGCAAACCTGTAAACAGCCCAACCCCCTCACAGGTGGTGTTCTAAAACAAGGATCCTCAGACTTGGATCAATTATGAGAAGTGTAAGCACTTCTAACCCGGAGGTACAGTGTTTACAATAACCATAAAAGTTCCTCCTCTAATTCACCTCAGTTTCTGAAGGTCAATACTAAAAGGTCATCCAGACTTAGCAAGCTTCCCAGATAGCCCTAGCATTGCAGGAAATCTGCAACACAGAGTTCTCAAGAAGAAACCCACATCTGAACCGTGTTTCATATTCCCGCACCAGACCGAAATGGAATGGGAAAGAATATGATTCACTCTAGCCTAGGTGTCACTCAGGTCCCAGGTATAAGACCTTAACTCTCAATGAATTAACCACCCACCAAAACAAGAAACCAGATCCAGCCAGCAGTACAGTATGATAATAATGCAAAAGCAATAAAGAAAGCAGTAAAACAACTGTACATAAAGCAATAAACAAAAACAAATACAAACACAGATGAGCACATAACACCCCAGTAAACACAAATCAATCAAGCGCTAGGAGGAACCCACAAAAAGAACCAGAAGCCCTGGTTGCAGTATAAGGGTCCCCAGCAGAGTCGCCAAGCTGTCGCTCCCGATAAGTGACACAGGGTCAAATAAGGGTACAGACGCGAACGGTCGGCGAGAGGGACAATGAGAACACACAGCCGTGAGCTCACTGGAGATGAATAGAGTCGCCAGCTAGGCATTTTTATCCCGGAGGAAAGGCAATGCTGCGTAGACCTAGAAAAATATAGATAAGACGGTTGCGAACCAGAGAGACTGAGAAAGGGGGTTGGTTACAACCTGGGAAGGTATTAGCACCCAGATTGTCCGTCGTACTCGACGGGATCCACGCTTGAAAGATTTGTGTTTTAAAGGGGTAGTGTCAGTGCAATTTGTGTGTAAAATATCTGGAAAAGGATGTACAGGTGTCAGTGTAAGTGAAGTGTATAAGTGAAGTGTCAGTGTGAGAACAAGAATGAAATGCTCATGATAATGAGGCTTGAAGAATGAAGCTGGAAGGAGGGGGGATATACAGAGACTTTTGTTCGATAACTGTTAAGTTATGCCTACGTATCCTCCCGTGCAATGAGGAAGTCAGAACACCGTAGTTCGACCCAAAGAGACTGAAAGATGAATTGACTGATGAACTGCTTGCTTGTCTATGCTCAAGTGTATGACCTGTCTGGCTCAGGTGCTAACTGTCTTGCATTAGACGGAAGAAGCAAGTTCTCGTTTGTGAGTGAATGAGATGAGAAAAGAATCCCGGAGGAGACGATTATTGTTTGCTTTTGAGTTTTCAGTCTTTTATTGTTTTGGATTTTTGTTATAAGTTAATGAGCTTAAGCCTAAACCGATGGATTAGTAAACTCATCACATCTTCCCTCTGATTAGGGGTAATGAGATTACCTTAAGTGTGAAGTCAGATTCTCACACTTAATCACCTTTGATGTAGGATTAAGATCATTAACCTACTTGTGATTATTTAGATGTTTTTGGTGTTTTTGTTTAGTGTTAAGTAATGAGGTTAAGCCATAATCAAGGATTAAACAGACTCATTACACCATCCTAATAGAAGGATAATAGATGAGAATGTTTAAGCTGAGGAAAGCTCCTCAACTTAATCCATGATTAGGGATTAAACTCATGACAAAACAAGCCTTTGATTAAGTGGATTTTATTTAGTGATATGATGATGAAGTGAGTTTTATGATTTGTAAGACAACTTGAGGGGGACTTGTCCATTAACACTAGGGTTAGTCCTTCTTAACCAGTTAAGGAAGAATTAGAACCCTAATGCAAGGCCCAAGTTACAAGTTTGGTGTCTTGATGATTATTAAGTGAATTGATTAAGAGATTTAAACACATTAAGGGTTTAACACTTAGGATTAAAGTTATACACTCCATCCTAATAGAAGGATGCAGGCATAAGCTTAATCACAAAGCCTTAAAGCCTTTAGGGTTTAGTCCCTGATTATGAGATGAGAAGAGAAGACTCAAGAGAGACACAAAGGTAAAACTAAAAGGGGAGACTAATCAAAACCCTAATCATTATCATGCTTGGTTGTTCCTAAGGTTTGTGAGGTTTACAAGAACAATCTTCAATGGAACCACCAGGAAGCAGATGAAAGGATCAAGAGAAGCAAAGCAACTTGCTTCATTCAAGAAGTCAAGTCAATTGAAGAAAGAAAGTGGGAAGAAGAAGAATGAGCAAGCTCAAACCCAAACACACATGGAAATGCAGCATGGATGCTAGAGAGATGAAAAGAAAAGTTATGAGAAGTGAAGGCAAATTCACTTCTCAAATTTACTTACCACCTGAAATGTTAGAAAGAAATGCAATGCAATGCAAAATGGGATGAAATGGTATGATGCTAAAAAAAACCAGAAGCATGTTGATGATGATAATGATGCTATGGAGTGCTACAAACATGAGGCAAGGCATGGAGATGTTCATACAAGTTCATGGATGCAAATGATGCAGGTTAAGGAGCATGAACTTACATGAAAAGTTATGAAACATACATGGCAAACAACATGGCAAATGCAAGATGCAATGATAAAACATGCTTTCTACATGTCTTAAGATGTCAAATGAATCACATGGATGCTTGAAATGTCATGGCAAGTCATGTTATGCAAGAGAATGCAAGAAGGATGCAAATGGAAGCCCAAATTAGGGTTTATGAACCAAACATCAAACAAAAACCAAAAACAGAAGCAAACCCTAAGATAAAAAATGGAAAATGCCACACAAAGAAAACCCAAACCTATACTAAACCAAGGTCCAAAGGGGAGGTCTCAACTCTTAACCAATCTCAAGTTATGATTTTTACAAGTTATTAGGGTTTTTAGGGTTCCTAAACAAAAGACATGCCAAGCAAATTGAAAATGAAGGAACAAATCATGGCCTTTTAATCCTAGAAACTACATGCTAAACACAAAACAATTCAAGAAGAACCAATGTCCAACTCCTCTTAGATAGGCAGAAATGAATTTTTGAACTTATGATCAAAATAATGCACCAAAAATGATTTAATTCAATGGAAAATTCTCAAAATGCATCAAGATCAAAAAAGAAATTTGGTTTGAAGGTTGGACAATGTTTCTAAATGTCTTAGAACATTTCATGAATTTTTTTGGTGATTTTTAAATACCTAAAAGTATTTTTAATAAATTAATTTCCATTAATCAATTAAAAATAATCTTTTAAATATTTAAAAATACTTTTTTAATGATAAAAATAAAAACAAAAATATTTTTGTGTCATAAAAATTAATAAAACTTATGAGAAAAAGTTTCATAATTTTTACACATTTTTTACTATTTTAAATTAAATGTGCAAATAAAAATGAAAATAAATGAAATTAAAATGAAAGTAAACAGAAGGAGAGGCTGGGATTGCATCCTGGTTTGAATGCGTTGACTGGCGCCAGATCTAGTGGCCAGGATTGATTCTGAGGTAATTAATTTAATTATGAATTAATTAAACTAAATGAAAAGGATTAGGGCTAATCAAACGAATCTGGGCCTTCCACTCACGCGCGAAGTCAACCAGTCAAAGGCAATCCACGGTCCAAATTCAAACTAGAGTTAATGACAGGATTAGGGCATAAATCACTTTCAGGCTGCCGGAGAAGACTTCCGGTCGTCTTCTCCGGCCAGCATCCTCCCTGAGAATCCCCAAAACCCCAAAAACCTAACTAAAATGAAATCTAAGAATTGGGAAATGATCCTTAACCACTCACGAACCAAAACCCTCACTCAAAACAGATTTATATTTCCTAACAAAGCTGAATCGAAGCAAGAAAGAATTAGGGCACGCAAGTTTCAGAGAGCAATTAAACTCTCATTTCATCACCATTTGCAAAACCAAAAGCACCAGGATACTCAGTGAAGCATAGAGAACAAGTTTATAACATGAAAAACGATTTCTGGAAAAATAATTTTGGAGCTACCTGAGATTCGAGGCTTTCACTCTGATGACTTTCTGGCCACTTCCTTCAGTGCAATCCACTCCACTTAACCCTCTGAGGATGCTTGGATGCTCAAAAGGAATTTATGCTGGCTGGATAAGGAGTTTAGACAGCTTCTGCTTCAACTCAGTCAAAAATGGCTATGGTGATTCTGGTAGTTTCAGGCCATTGTGGTTGGTTCTTTGTGATCCAGATGGTGAGTGGAGAAGCTTTGTGGTGTTTGTTTGGATGTTTGTGTGCTGTGGAAAGAGTTTCGAAGGAAACTGCAAGTTGAGGTGAGAAATGGCAGTGGGGTGTTCTTGCTTGTTTCAGGCCTGGCTCCTGGTGGTTTTAGGTCTATGAAGTATGGTGAGTTGAAGTGTGGAAATGGTTTGAGTGTTTGAAGGCTGGGCAGAGAGATTCGAAACAAAATGCAGCTGGGGTGTGTTTTGTGAATGTGTTGGTATGAAGTGTTTCAGCTTGGCCTCTTGATACATTTTGCTTGCCAAATGATATTGTATTTTAATCCTATAGGTCAGATGATGTGACCTGGCCTATAGTGATTGGTAAGTTTGCTTTTGCAAAAAGTCAAATTTTGTGTAAGGAAAGTATGGCTCATGATCTAGGCTAGTACAAGATATGGTTCTGGTGCAGCATGGTGTGTGTGTGATGTTGGGAAGGTCCAGCAGCCAATGCATCAAGTGGAGAGAAGCACAATGATGTTTTTGCAAGTTGGCACACTTTTGCAACTTCATGAGAAAGTCTAGTTACACAAACCATAACCATGTGAAACCTTGGTCCAATTCTGATTTTTAGGACCTATTGAATGTTTTCATACTGGTTTGAAATGAATTAGAAGTTGCAATTGGCTTTGGTTCATGATTTTGCAAAATTCTCATTTGAAGCATGCCTTGAAAATCAATGATTTTTGCCAACTTTGTCACACCATAACTTTTGATCCAAGAAGAGTTTGATCATGTTCTTGTACTTTTTGAAAAGGGAAAGATGAGATCTACAACTTTCATGACCAAAGTTTTTTCCATTTGAAGCATTTTTGGATCAAGAATCAAGGCTTGAAAAATGACCTAAAATGAAGCATTCTTGAAAAGTCAACTATGCCCAAAAAAGTCAACATTTGTAAAAACTCCAAATTCTTGATTTTTGTGAACTTCAACCCTCTTCCATGATCAAATAAAGATCATATACACTCAAAATGATGAAGATCACCCATTGGTTGGGTCATTGGGGGTCTCAGATGCCCTGATTTTGCACTGACTTGTCCAGAAAGTCAACCCTTGATCAGATGACTTCCCCATGGAATTTCTTCATGAAAATTGATATGCATACTCCCTATACCATATAGAGACCAATGGAAACAAGAATGACCAAAAAAATTGGGGTTATGGCCTCTGAAACCAAAACCCTAATTTTAGGTCAACTGTGCAGTCTATCCTGGCTCTGCATCCACTCAAACCCTAGTTCTTGTGATTCCTTTGCATTTTTGACTTTGTGAGGATGTAATATGATACTTGAACACATGTAGACCCCTTTGAATTGATTGATGGCCTTTGGAGTGGCTCAAGAAGCTCTTGGATTGCTCAGATCACAAACCCTGGGTGCAGATGACTTAGAAACTATGCAGTGAATCAAAAATGAGATGTGAGATGATATGATTGTGTTTATGCATATGAAATGATCACAAGCCATGGTGTGAATGGGTGAGGGCAAATTTGGGGTGTTTACACCTATGTGTACACTTAAGCCTGGGTAGTGGGCTTATCTCTCATAACACCCATCCCGCCAAGTAAATCAGTACAACCATCCAATATATGCAACAATAATTTATATGCAATAAACATATAAGTGAAGCATATAAATAATGTATATGCAATAATGTATAAGCTCTAGGATGGACTCGCATAGGGGAAAGCTAGTCCCCAGCAGAGTCGCCAGCTGTCGCAACGTGAAAAACAACCAGCGAAAGAGTATGAACAGAAGAGTCGCCATCGAATGTTTTTTATCCTCAAAAGGAAAGGAGAACTATCAAAGAAAACTGGGGGAAGGAAAGGAATGGTCTTGTGACCAATATCAGAGTCCGGGAGTCGGTTACATGAAGGGAAGGTATTAGAACCCCCTCACGTCTGTCGTACTCGATGGGATCGACGCTTGTTGATCAACTCAAAGGGTGTAAACACTTACTTCATCTGTTGATAATTGGAAACTGGAAAGAGAATGTGATTCAAAGGAATGAAGGGGGAGAGAAAGAAGTTGACTCGAGAGAACATCATGTCCCAGCCTGATGTACCTCATTTGGAATGAGAATCAGAGTCGACGTAGTTCTTAACGGAGTGGGGATTTTGGTTGGCAAGCATCGCGCTTGGGCCTATGTATCTCCTAGTGAGAATCAGACCGCCGTAGTTCGACTCATTACTGGTGGTAATTTGTTTGTTTTTTGTGTTTTTTATGTCGACATTGCCAATGTTCTAACTCAGGTGTTGCCACTCGCTGAATCGATTGGGCGTTACCGTCTTGCTATTGAACTGAGGTGAAAAGTCAAAACATTGCAAAGGAGCATGATATGAGAAGAGAAAGACATGTTGTTTGTTTGTTGTCCCTTTTTTAAAAGAATGTGTTTTGATTGTTATGTTTGTCATATGCATAATTCTAAAGACTATGATATAGGAGCGAATACTTTACAAGGTTGCTCCCAATGGAACATTTGCAAAGTATTCTAGAAGAGCGAAGGAGGCCTCCACTAATCATTTCCTAGTGTTAGCATGCAAATGTTGATCCTATAGTTGAGGATTTATAAAGGGAAAGACTACCTAAGATCTAGCATACAATGGTTAGTCTTAAGTTGTAGTTTCTATCCCATTTAACTTATGGAAGTTAGAATGGGCGTCCTAAGAAGTGAGAAAAATAAGCTAACAACAAACAAGGCAATGATATGAAATATCAAAGCAGATCAAGAAAGAAAAGAAGTGGGATATGGATAAGACCAGATAAGCATCAAACACCTGCCCGATGTGAGCTAATGACAATGAGTGGGGGTCCATTGTTGACCCTCCTTCCACTTTGATTGACCAGACAAGAGCAGAACATATCCAAAAGCATCAGCATGTTTTCGCTCCTAGGGTTTTCATCCTAGTACAAATGCGAAAGCGGCGCGGAAAAAGAAGAAGATTCGCTAGCCATGCATTTTTATCCCAAGGAAATGGAAAGGTAATGTTACACAAACCTGGGAGAAAAGAAAGAATAAGATCTTGCGAACCAGAGAGAACGTGTAATGGAGTCGGTTACATGAAGGGAAGGTATTAGCACCCCTTCACGTCCGTCGTACACAACGGGATCCATGTTTGCTTGCACTATTCAAATGGTATAAACATCTGCTTCATCTGTTGCTAATTGGAAATAAGAACGGGAAAAATGTAGGGAAAAGAAAGAATTGTGCTCGAATGGGCCCTACCCCACTGCCTACGTATCTCATCGGGAATGAGAATCAGAGTCAATGTAGTTCCCCTAACTAGGGAGGAAATTTTTTTGTTTGTGTTTTTTATGACTGAACTGCTTATGCTTATGCTCAGGTGTTGCAGGCTCGTCCGATACGGGTGTGTTTACCTTCTTGCAAAAGACAAGTTGAAGCAAGTTCTTTCATTTTAGAGTGAAGGAGGTGAGAAGAGAATTCCCACAGGAAAGACGCTTATTATTGGTTTAGAGCATTTTAGAAGCTTTTGTTTGGGTTTGCATAGGAGAGTGTATTCAAGTCTCATTTAATGGAGTGTGTACATCTTACATCACTTCAAGATATAATGAAGAAGAAGTACACCTAAGTAAGGATAAGATCCCCAAGACTTAGTTCCAAGGATTGAGGCTTAAGCACACTAGCCTACTTTTGCTTATTAAGTGGTTTTTTAGGTTTTTGATGAAGAAGTGTTTTTTAGGTTTTCTTTGTGAAAATGAATTCATGCTAAGGCTTGTACATCATGATAGACAAGTTTATATTACCCTAAGATGGGATAGATGAAAATGCCCCATGGAATAAGTTTATGACACAAGAAGTCACTTCAACCTTTATTATATATTTTTGAGTTGTTTTGAGATGGGAGAGAGAAGACTCGAGTTTAGAAAAGGAAAACTCTAAGGGAAACTAAGACTCACCCTATGTTAATGTTCAATGGAGATCCTAAGGTTGATGAGGTTTGAAGAACTCTAAACCTAGAGAAAGGGAGAAGAAGAATAAAGAAGAAGAAGAGAAGAACAGAAGACAACTTACTTCCATGATGGAAGATAAGTTACTTCTAAAGGGGGAAGTGAGCAAATATGTAAAACAAAGCATCTTATATGCTTATAAAAACACAATATTTAAATGTAAAAGAAGAGAGAAAGAGAGAGAGAGAGAGAGAGAGAGAGAGAGAGAGAGAGAGAGAGAGGTTGGAATGTGGAAGCATTTCCACACTCCTAAAACTTACCAAAGCCCCTATGAGGTTAGCAAATGAAACACAATAGTCCATAAGGCATGAAATAAAAGCTAAACACACAAAGGAAACAAATGAAATGAATCTAAAAGTATGTGAACCTTACTAGTCAGAACCTATCCCTAAATTAACTTTAATAAGCTCAAGGAACTAAAACTAAATCAAACAAGTGCAAAGAAGCATCAAAGTGGCAAAGAAGTTCAAAGGAAGTTGCAAATGAAGAAGTAAAGATGCAAAAGAGTACTAACATTAATGTAAACACATGAGAAGCACCAAAGTCATAATGTTATACCATATTAGAATGTCTAATTTTATCCTAAATGATCATACCAAAGTTTATAAATTAATTCATGGTAGAGCGAGAGATGAAGAGAAGAAGGTATTCACGTGTTCATAAGAGAAGAAACAAATAAAGCAAAAGTGAAAGTCAAATGTGAATGGATGATATGAGATGATAGAAATCAGTAGCATACATCACTTATTAGTGTCCTATAATGGTTATGAATGAGCATATAAGTCATTTGAAGAAGCATTCAAGTGATTGATGGATTAAGATGAAGAAGAAATAAGAAGTAAACATGTATCATGTAAGGATGAACACAAGTTAAGATGAAAGTCAAATGAGTGGTAATGACTATAAGATGATGAAGGTCGGTAGCACATTATGATAATGACATGTTAAAGATGCACATATAAGTACGTCAAGTCCACATAGAAAACAAGTTCAAACAATTCAAATAAGGATGCAAAAGTTATCACATTAGGTAAAGATGTTTCATACTTGAAATGAATGGCAAAAGATGCAACATATCATAAAAATGTGGATGCTTATGCATGAATTCAAAGGAATATTTGATGTATAATGCAAATGAGATGGATATATGAACATGTTAGAAGCATACAAGTTAGCATAAGAAGTCTAGAAGAAAAGCAATGAAGGAATTAGGTCAAACATGATCACATGATGTATCATACAAACCAAAAGGTAACCCCTAGCCAAATGGACCTATAATTGATCATACAAGGCCTATAAGCATCTAAACAAACATAGAAAAACCCTACAAGTGACCCCAAATAATGGCATAAATGCCTTCAAGCAATTAGGGTTAAGGAAGTGATGAAGAAAGTTCATGAAAAGTAACTCCCTTTGTAAGTAATCAACCATACATCAAATAATGTTCAAAAAATTTAAAATTATACCTAAAGTATCCTAGGTCTGGGACTAATAAGTTGCCAAAAGCTCATACAAAAATTCAAAGTTAAACAACCTCAAATAATGCCTTAAAGGTCAAGTAAGAACAATGAACAAGTATGCAAAGTGCAAGGACTAAAATGCAATTAACAAAGGTTTAAAAAATATGCTAAAATATTTTTTATGAAGTTTAATGTGTTAGGGAATGAATGCAAAAAAGAACCATTGAAAAATGTTTAAGGAGCTATGCAAAAGAAATTCTTGAATTTGAAATATTAAAATTGGAACAAAACCAAAAGAAAATAAAAGAAAATATTGGAAGTATGGTGAAAAATCAGAGAAATTAGAAATAAAAAAATCACAAAAATCATTTAAATGTGTGAATATGGTTCCTGCTTTTTTGTAGGATTTTTAGATGATTATAAGTGATTTTAAAAAATAAAATGCAAACTATATGAAAATAAAAATGAAAATAAATGAAAGGAATGCATAGGGGGTTCAACACTAGTAATTTGTACGTTCAAAAACCAACTGGGCTCAAATAAGGGGGTAGGGATAACAATATGAGCCCAACCCACTCACATACGTAGTCAACAAACTTATTGTGTAGTTTGGTCAACAATTGACCTCACACACCATCATCAGATTAATCAAACACGGCTCATTCAGTCAATCAAAACCCTTAGTAGACCAGATCAAGGGCTCAGATCACACACACACACACGCAAGCAAACATGAACACACACGCGTATTAATTGTGAAATATAAAAACATCTGAGTTGCACAAAACTTTTTAATGTGTTGGCACCATTAAAACCAATGGAACAAATAAATGGACGACTATGATTTTGTCTTCCTCAATGAGAACTCAGGCCATCTGCAACCAACTCAAGTGTCGGGGCCCTAGCTCCGGTCACCCTCTCCGGTGTGCTCACCCTAAAAAATTCCAGAAATCAAAGATTCTACCATAGATCAACTCTAAATCACTTCCTGAATCCAAATATGCAAACCAAATTATCATATCATGCCTAAATTACTCAAATAAAAGAGAAAAAGTTTGATCTGAAAAAATTCAGATCCTCATAACATCCATAATATACGTCCATTTCTTGATCTAAACATATCATTGTGATCAATACACTATCATGAGCACAATGCACACATAAAATTCAAGATCCGTGAGGTTAAAAATTGCACCAGCCTGAAACTTGAAGAAGTGAAAATACTCCAAGAACTCCCTCTAGAAGAGAAAACTCAAGAAAACCTTGTGAGGAGAGAGAATCGAAGAAGAGAAAGTTTGTGCAATTTTTGAGAAAGTTTGGGCCTAACCATGGTTAGAGATCCATTGGATCCATGGTTAGTTAGTTTAGTGTGGTTTTGAAAAAATGAAACTTGAAATGTTCATGGCTAATCACACGTGCATGTTCATGATCATGTGTATGGTAAGCTCCCATAGTAACCCCTGGTCAGCATTGGACTGAGTGTTTGGCTTGTGGATGCTTGGTTTGTAAGTTTTGAATCATCTTGCATTTTGGCCATTTGAAAGTTTCATGAGAAATAAGCCATAAAATGGATTGATTCAAAGGCCAAATTTTCCCCAAATGAGGTGTAATTGAAGTTGATGCACTAAATTGGCAATTTGAAATTAATACAAGTCATGTATATGCCTTTTTGCAAAAGTGGAAGATTTGGTGCGTGTAAAAAAACCCTAAAACACAACCTTAGGTCTTTTGATCATATCTTGAGATTCACAATAGGTATGAGGATGATCTAGTACTTTATGAAAAGGGGGAGAGAATGATCTTCAACTTTCATGTTTGGAAAATTTTCATTTGAAGCATTTTTTATGATGAAAAGTCAATTTGAAGTTGGCTTAGAAAGCTTCCAAAAATGGAAAGTTCAAATTACAAGTCCTTTTCAAATTTGATAAATTTTTCCCTAAGTCTTGATTCTTGATGAATGATGAAAACCTTGACATTTTAGGAGCATGTGAAGATATAGGACCTTGAAAATCATGATTTAGGCCTTAAGAATCTACAGTTGACTTGTCTTTCTCCACAGTTGACTTTAATTTATATCACAAGTAACTATCTGATTGAAAACCTTCCTCAAGGAACCAATGCACCAAATTTCATTCATGAACACATGGTAACACATAGAAAAGCATGGGGAAAAGTTATAATAAAAAATCCTTCAAGAGACCTCTTGGAGCCAAAACCCTAATTTGGGCCAAGTATGTAGGAGGTGTTGCATTTCTTGAGCTTCTTGATCAATCCACTTCTTCTGGTGACTTGAAGTATCATTTCAGATTGTATGGGATGTGAGAGACCCTTGTGACTTGTTGAGACACTTGGCTCTTGTTCTTGGCCATGGATGATCATACTCTTTGAAGAACCACTAACCATATGCCTTAGGCTTTAACCAGTGAATGTATGCTTTCTTTTCTTTTGATTTAAATGTAATGCAATGTATAAGAATGGTATGCTAAATGGCTTAAAAATGATAGGGAAAATTTTGGGGTGTTACATACGTAGTCCGAGCAAATGAATGACTCACTGGACTAACGGGGGCGGTTAAGAACCCTACCTTCCGTCAATTTCCTTTCATGGGGTTTTACGGGGAGAAGGGGAGTGGGATATCTCTCAGAGGTCTTTAGGAACAATATTAAAAAAACACATAAAAAGCATCACTTTAGGGCTTTCCATTCAGTCCAACTTATCATGGCATCTCTAGTCCTACTTCTCATGTTATTTGAAAGCTTTTAAAAAGAAGTGAAGAACCTTACCACACGGATAAAAATCTGTAGTACAATGTAAGCGCACCTAAGCAAGTAACGAAAGAACCTGTGATTAATGATAAAAAAAGTTAGGAATGGATAAGTATTAACAAAATGAAATGTGTTAACCCCTTTTTGGAATCCATCCCTTTGGTGTACCTTGCACACATGAATGAACCAAGTTAGAAATAACAAGGAGGTATGTGCAAACTAAAGCGAACTTAAACCTAAGCATTAGATACCCTTGGAGTACATTAGCTAAAGGTAAAAGGCTTAGAGGAACGAGACAAATGCAAGTCATGTTACAACTATGCAAACTAACATGAATCCTAATGCACATGCAAAGGTCCTAAAGTCAACCTAAAATGACTCCTAAGATGATGTTAATTACCATACAAAATGATCTACACTAAAGCCCTTAAATGAATATGCAAATGCAAGTCAAACATAACACAAACCAAATAAGTCAGTAGTTATAACAGCGCTTCAGCACATAATCAAGTGTCACATGCAATTGGCATACCAAAAACCTATTACAACCACCCAACATCAAGGCAGCATGTGTTAAAAGTGCAAAAACAGGGCATGGAAGCATACATTTAACAACTATTATCCATAAATGCAGTAGGGAAATGTACGGCAGAATAGGATCATTTAACATGTAAATGCATGTATCACAACATATGGATATGTACCAAATAACAACATCAAAGAATGCATCATGATTAATATGGACATGTGTAAATACAAAAACTTCAACCACTTTGCATCAATGGATTTTCACAAACAAAAAAGATAATATGCATTTTCAAGAGGTGAACACTTAACGCAAACAAGAAACCACAAAGTGTGAACATGTATCATAATGCATCCTAGCTAATTCAAACATTAATACCAAGATGCAATCATAGAGTAATCATGCACCAAGAATGTTTGCATGCATACATGGATTATGCACCTTTATCAAGCAATATGCAACATATTCAATTATACACATGAATATCTGAAAGTCCTTCAAACATGAAAGCAATCCAAAACAATACTTCAATCAATAATTATCGTGCCAACAATGAGGTTCAATCATGGGATAACACTCACAACACACCATGAGCCTAAATAAACAATTATGCCAAATATCGGGAATGAGCAACACGCGTGTCAAAAGAAGTCAAAGATACATGAACCAACACCAAAACGACTCCTAAAAATTCCCTAAAATCATATCCTAATGGTCCATGATGATTAGAGATGGAGAGGATGGCAAACACACAAGAAAAACAAGTATATTTTACTTTTGGTTCAGTGGTAACCGGTTAACGCATGGCTGTTAATCGGTTACTTAGTTCAAAAAAACCAGTTTTTATGCAAAATTGCACTGAGTAATTGGTTAACGCTTGAGTGTTAACCGGTTACTTTGCAACCAAAAGAAAAATTCTGCATTTTAAGGAATAATTTAGTAGCAGCTTATTCAAATAAGTTCCTAATGTGATGCCTATCAATTGTGCATGAAATTTACACCTAAATGCATCCATTCAACACCAATTGGAACCACAAACAACTCAAGATCCTAAAGCCTAATGATCCAATTAATTAACACATCAAATATCAACAAAATGCGATGAACACATGTGTCGAGGGAATGAGAAATAACTTAAAACATAAGTGATTATGGATTTCACCAACCTATAAAGCTGAGATTTTCTTGGGTAATTGTTGCAAAGAGAAATCAATACTCAATTGATGAGAAAACCGGAGATCCGGCGATCTTCCGCTACAATACACAAAATAAATGCGATTTGGTGAAAACATTGATGAACCCTTCCAAGAATCACTTCCAATATGTGAATCCAACCCTAAAAACAGTAGAAAATCCTACAATAATCCATGAAATCAATGCAATGATGAAGGTTTAACTTCAAATTCAACAAGTTTCAATGAAAAACTTGAAGAATATTGGAAGATGAAGCTTTGTGTGAGGTTTTGGAAAATGAGAGAAAAGTGAAATAAAATTGAAAGTGATGAGAGAAATTGTGAAAAATGAAGTGTTGTTGTTGAAGTTTGGAGCAAAAATTTTTATATACCTCTTAGGCTTGGAAAGTGGTTTTGGTTAGGAATGAGGTTACGAGATTAACTTAGGCATGAGGTTTAAAAATATGGTTAGGGAGTCGGATAAGAAAAGTTTCTAGAACCTTCCCTTGGAAAGTGGTGGATTGTTGTATAACATTCCTTTGGAAAGTGGTGGATTGTTCTAGAACATTCCCTTGGTCCAAGCTAAAATGAAGTGTAAAATTGAAAGAAAAGTGTAACGCACATATAATATATATCTAGAATAATATCATACAAGTGTTTATTTGGTACTGACACCATCATAAGTTCCTAATAGCATAATTCACATTCTTAGAGTTCTCTAGGTTCTAAAGGTTCAAACTAAACACTACCCAAGTCGTGGAAAAACCTAAACTTCGAGTTCACGTAGCAACTAGAGATATCAAGTGAAAATAACGGAGCACAACGTGATTTAAGGCATCTTTCCCCGGCCAACCACAAGGGCAATACGACACGGGTCACTCGATCCTTAACGTATAGATAACTTTCCCCGCCCGGCCATACAAGGGCACTTCAGCACAGGTCAATCACTATCTCTCTAAGGTACTTTCCCGCCCAGCCACACAGGGGCACTTCAGCACGGGTCACGGTATCTTACCATAAAGTAACTTTCCTCGGCCATCCCACTCACGGAGTTCTCGACACGGGTCACTCGTTAGTTATCCTAATGGATACTTTCCCTTCCCAGCCACACCAGGGAACTTCAGAACAGGTCACAGTCATCCATTAAGGAATTCAAATCCAATGATTAATTATGTCTCCCCGGCCATCCCGTCTCATGGGACCTCGACACGAGCTAAACATAACTAAATTAGGATTTTAACGTGATGGGAACATATCCTCCATCCGTTCACAACTACTTAGCACGAGGATATTATTCGAGTATCAACGTCTAAGCATTGTTACATCTCTAGATATGTTTGGTGTCAATCTAGGGTAATCCTAACTACCTCACAAGTTATACCTTTCTTACTTCAAAGCTCACCATTAACTAAACAATTTAATTTATGGTTTATTAGAAAAGTCGGGTAAAATTCGGCTCATAATAATATTTCACGGTCTCAAAAGATAGAACAAATTACTAGCTTCGAATCGATATAAAGAACACATAAATCGGATAAAGAATAAATAAGTTATGAATTTTTAAAAGAAGTTCAGAATAGTATTTTTCTGCTCATAACAGTGGTAAATGGTTACTACCCAGAAAAGGTTTATAACTAGAACCCACCCCTAACCATGAAGAGGAGTTTGATGAAGATGAAGATTGATGAAGAAGAATGATGATTCTTGCTCTTGAGCTTCCATGGGTTTCTTCTTCTTTTCCTTCCTTTCTCTTCTCTTGCTCTTTCTCTCTTTTCCAAACCCTTGTTTCTATGCTTCATGAAAATGAGGAAAGAAAATGAAATTATACTTATATACTATCATTAGTTAGTAAAACTAACTAATGGGTCCAAATTGAGAGTATCCAAAAATGTCCATGAGTCAAATATTTAATAAAGCCTCCGAGTCAGATAATACTAATTAATTAATTTAAGTTCGTCGGTTGCTCTAATTATTTTAATTGAAAACTCTCAGAGCACGTTGAAACCCTATTATATTCAATTAATATTATCCAGAGCATTTTATTAAAATACAGGATATTACATCTTCCCCCCCCCCTAAATTGAAATTTGTCCTCGAATTTACTTCAACCTAAAATAACCATAGTTTACAACACTGTCTTTGATCCATACTTATCCTTACTTCTGATACATACTCTGACATACTCCAATCTAACTCTTGACTTCGCGGATCAAAGTCATCATTAAATCAAACTTCAAGTCTCTACTCATACGCTTGCTCCCATATTGGGTTAATTTCCAACTTACTATTTCCGCAATTCTTCTGTTGTTTCATATTAAATCACTTAGGCTCATCACTCCTTCTAAGAAGCATACCACTCTAATTCCTTCTATTGAGTCACAACATCAAGGTATAACACTCCAACTTGATTTCGGGACAACAAACACTCGACAAAACACCACAAGGTATCTTAATGAAATCTTATCTACACACTATTTTCCAACAAAAGCTCTTATTAAAATCCTTCAATTACTAAAACCGCTTCAAAATTTGTCAAACAACCTATTTACCAATTCCACTTGGTCCGACATCATACATTGTAACCATTTAAATCCAACACTCCATCCTTTCAGTGTCTTACTTAAGGACAACATACTCAGAACAAAATTTTCTTACCTCAACACTTATAAATAATTATCTTCTGGTTCTTAATAATCTGACTTAACTCTTTCATCTGTCTCCTTCCACTTTGCTTTCAAAGTATAACAATGGGGATACCACGAATTCCCAATAATACTAGATAGTTGGTAGTCTGCGAAGAACACACAAATCCGTTGGAGTTCTCACCAACCAACAAAAAAAAACTTGTAGACATCCGGGGATAGAACAACTTACTTGTCAACCTTACAATATAAAATCGGTCCAAAACTCTCCAACGAAAGAGATACAGGGGTTGTACTTTTGTGATCATAACTGATGTAATCCCGATTCCATTCTAAACTCAAAACAATTTATCCCATTCAGCTTAACAAAACATTCATGGTTACAATAGTCCATGTCAATCCTCTTCACAAGACTCTATTCATTCAAGGTTTCTATTGACACAAGGTCTCCATTAATAATAACGTAGCAACATCACAGAGCTTAAAATCATTAGTGAGTCACTAATGCCAAACTTAAATCATCCTTAGTATACTTGCGGATTTCCATAACACTTGCCTATTGCATGCAATATTCCACACATTCACCTTTGAAGACCATACAAAACTTCTCATTCAAATACATTTCTCTCAAGGATCTTGTTCCTCAAATGATCCAATTTACATGTTAACTTTGGAACATTCATCGCTCACTCTTACCTAGAAGGTAACTTAAAATTACATATCCCTGAGTATGTTTCAACTGCACATGTATGGTATTACTCTTACGGAGTCCATAACTTGATGTTGAGAATTAACGATACTAAAACTGACCAATTGACCATTTCTTATCCACACAATAATTCAGATACCAAAATGTTTTCTAGAAGATTGACGCTTCATGAGTCTCTTATAACTTTGCAATTTAGGTCGCAACGACGCACTCCAAAAATTCAGATCATTTACCGTCTACCAAAACATGCTCAAAGAAAAGTCCAACACTTTATCCTCTGAAACTTCGAACGGAACCCAAACGAATTTACAATTCAGAAAGTAAAATTCTCTAAAGTACTCCACTAAAGTCATGTGTCAATCAATTACCTATTCAAGGCTAAACGGTCGAACACAACTGAACTTGTTCCTTTTTGTTGACAAACAATCCAACTCCAAATTATCAATCCAGTCCGCACTAACTTGCAAGATGATTCTCATCTATGGTTTCCTAAACATGTATAACATTCACCCATCGCTCGCAACTCGAGGTAACACAAAACAAGATACAACAAACCGATGACATACTCCAGACAAGTGACGAAGTAGAATTACCATTTTTGTTACGGTCATTTCATGAATATTCAACAGAATAGTTCGATTCTACTCGTACAACGATGCTAGAAGGAAACGACGATGATGGTACCGAATAGGGTTTTAGCCACAAGCTAACACTTGGTTCGTCCATAATCAAAATCCAACACACAATCCTTATTAGGAAGAAAACAAAATAATGGACATCTCATGCCTAGTATACCAGTGTGTCCTTTTTCTTAAATTCCTTGACAAGAATTAAAAACAACAACATTCTTAATCCCACTAGAGATAAATTCCAATATAATTCGATCATTCACAAATCACAGAAGCTTTCCCTTAGACTTGAAAACTGAGGTAATGCACTCCTCTGAAAAACCTTGTTGTCTATACTTAAATATTAACCAGGGTTCCCTTACCCTCTACAACCATTGCATAGGATGTCTCCACATCTTTCCATCGGTACCAAGAATGCTTTGATCGGGAATTCGAGTTAAAATGTATGAACCTTAGAAAAAATAGAATTCCTCAAAATTTAACAGTGGTAACCGATTACTTGGTGCAAATTTGAACTTCCAGCAGCTAAAAGAGATTTAGAACACAACTCGGTAACCGGTTACTACTCAGAGGGTAACCGATTACTTCAAATATAGAAGCAAAATTTTGGTTTTCATTGTTACCTAAACCTCCCAAACTCATTCCAATCACAACCAAAAGTTATAACAATTATCAACAGATGATTCCAAACATATAATAATTATACTACCAGAGTCCTAATGGGTGAACCATCATTGTTTACACTTCCTTAACTTTAGTTTCAACAAAAACTTAACAACTCCATAGTACATTCGTCCAATAATACAATTCATTATCACCTTCTCATATTGTGTTGATAATACCGTTCCATATTGTGTTCACTTAAGATTCTGTGGCAATCCTCTCATACTCAACATAATTCATCTTACTAGAATTCTCCCAAATCCAAGGTGCTAACTCTAACACTTAACACAACTTCATTTGGCCCATACCAAATACACCTCATGTTACTAAATAAAGCTTATTCTTCCTCCGGTATTATACCTCACACCATTCCTTGGGTAATTCAACACTTCCTGAATTGATCCCTTACTAAATATAATACCCTGATGCATTACTCTAAACCTTGTCTCCTCGATCATAACTGAATACACAACCACAATCTTCTACTCTCCATTCGGGGTATACGTGTCTCACTTGAAACGTGTAATTACAACCTTGTGTTCCTCTTCACGCTTCACTACAACTTTAGGTTCTCAAAAGAAATGAAAATTCTAAACTTGTAACTTATATCCATTTGTAGGGTATTGTCCAAATATATTCCTTGAAGTACTCACATTCATCTATGATGCCACCATGATCTTAGAACTGAAACACTAACAATTAACTCACTTCCGAACATTACATCACACGTTCAACAAAGCATTTTCTCTTTTCGTGGAATGAGATTTATTACAACTTTTGTCCACAACAGTGACCAATACTGCTCTATCAGTGACTTTACATATTCCTTGATGCACTGACTACTCATCCTGTAGTTATTTGTACCTTTCAGACTCTATCCATTCCAAAGGGTTTCTCGAACAACACACTTCTCTACAACTCCTTGTTACAGGAAGTACAATTCTTAAGAAGACTCCAACTGAGCTGACCAAAGCTCCCTCTATTAACAACTCCTGGCTTGAGCCTACTCCCACAACACAAGTTACGACAACACTTAAGAGTTCTCATGGTTGCAAAACCATGATTCTACCTATCACATACATAGCATTAGGTTGATCAGACCCAATACTACATAATATGATATTAAGAATCATGTTGGCAAGACACACTTAAGAGGCAGGAAATATTTACTTATGATGTTTCAAGGCTAGGTCGAGGATATGACCTGCTCTGATACCAACTATAACGCCCATATAACATATATCTAGAATAATATCATACAAGTGTTTATTTGATACTGACACCATCATAAGTGCCTAATAGCATAATTCACATTCTTGACCAATTCTAAAAACAATACAGACTATGGTACAAGACATGGAAATTATACTAAAATAAAATAAAAATACTAAGATCAAATACAATATCCATCATTGTATAAAGATAAATACATAGTGGAATCTAAATTTATGCTTCTCTTGAAACATCCCGAGCATAGCTCCACTTGTAAATCAAACCTGCAAAAGAAACCTAAAAAACAACAACAATAGTGGGGTGAGATATCAACATCTTAGTGAGTTCCCTATCTTAGAGTTCTCTCGGCTCTAAAGGTTCAAACTAAACACTACTAAAGTCGGGGAAAACCTAGACTTTGAGTTCACATAGCAACTAGAGATATCAAGTGAAAATAACGGTGCAAAACAAGCTTTAAGGCATCTTTCCCCGACCAACCACAAGGGAAATATGACACGGGTCACTCGATCCTTAACGTATAGATAACTTTCCCTGCCCAGCCAAACAAAGGCACTTTAGCACAGGTCACTCATTATCTATCTAAGGAACTTTCCTCGCCCAGCCACACAAGGGAACTTCAGCACGGGTCACGGTACCTTACCACAAAGTAACTTTCCCCGACCATCCCACACACGGAGATCTCGACACAGGTCACTCGTTACCTATCCTAATGGATACTTTCCCCACCCAGCCACACCAGGGCACTTCAGCACGGGTCATGGTCATTCATTAAGGGATTCAATCCACATTTTATTATGTCTCCCCGATCGTCCCGTCTCATGGGACCTCGACACGAGCTAAACATATCTAAATTAGGATTTTAACGCGATGAGAACATATCCTCCATCTGTTCACAACTAATTAGCACGAGGATATTATTCGAGTATAAACGTCTAAGCATTGTTACGTCTCTAGATCAGTTTGGTATCAACCTAGGGTAATCCTAACTACCTTACAAGTTATACCTTTCTTACTTCAAAGCTCACCATTAACTAAACAATTCAATTTACGATTTACTAGAAAAGTCGGATAAAATTCGGCTCAAAATAATATGTCTTAATCTTATAATATAGAATATATTACTAGCTTCAAATCGATATAAAGAACACATAAATCAGATAAAGGATAAAGAAGTTATGAATTTTTTAAAGAAGTTCAGAATAGTATTTTTCAGCTCATAACAGTGGTAACCAGTTACTGCCCAGAGGGTAACCGGTTACTTGCGTAAGAATTTCTACCTGTATTCTAATTTTTCAACGGGTAACCAGTTACTTATTAGACGATAATTGGTTACTCGCAAACAGCAGTCAAAAATACTGCGTTAGAAAAATGCAGAATTTCCCATTTTCATACCAAATCAACTCCAAACCTCAAAATGGTTTCAAATAGATGTTTATATACATACTAGCAACATACCCAAGCATTTTAATCGATATTTAACCGTTCCAACTCT
The DNA here is from genome assembly GCA_963966055.1 of Lathyrus aphaca. Lineage (NCBI taxonomy): Eukaryota > Viridiplantae > Streptophyta > Magnoliopsida > Fabales > Fabaceae > Lathyrus > Lathyrus aphaca. The sequence continues at coordinate 238,480,315 of OZ014525.1, forward strand.
CGATTTAATCGATTTTACTACAAAACTCTAAAACTCATAAACTCATAACCCAACTAAAACATAATGGATCATCCAAGCAATCATAGTAGGTCTAACATACATATAACCAGACTAATCTACCCGATTATCTCAGCATTTTAACCGTTAGAAACTTCAATTTTTCATTTTCTCACAACTTAACCTATCTCTTAGAAAATCAAGAATTCTAAAAGAAAAGGTTTCTAACTAGAACCCACCTCTAACCTTGAAGAAGAGTTTGATGAAGATGAAGATTGATGATTCTTGCTCTTGAGCTTCCATGGGTTTCTACTTCTTTTCCTTCCTTTCTCTTCTCTTTCTCTCTTTTCCAAACCCTTGTTTCTATGCTTCAAGAAAATGAGAAAAGAAAAGGAAATAATACTAATATACTATCATTAGTTAGTAAAACTAACTAATGGGTCCAAATTAAGAGTATCCAAAAATGTATCTGAGTCAAATATTTAATAAAGCCTCTGAGTCAGATAATACTAATTAATTAATTTGAGTTCGTCGGTTGCTCTAATTATTTTAATTGAAAACTCTCAGAGCACACCGGAACCCTATTAAATTCAATTAATATTATCCATAGCATTTTATGAACATACGGGGTATTATATCCTCCCCCCTTAAATTGAAATTCGTCCTCTAATTTCCTTCAACCTATAAATAAGCACAGTTTACAACACTATCTTTGATCCATATTTATCCTTACTTATGATACATACTCTGACATACCCAAATCTAACTCTTGACTTCGCGGATCAAAGTCATCGTTAAATCAAACTTCACATCCCTACTCATACGCTTGTTCCCATATTGGGTTAATTTCAAACTTACTATTTCCGCAATTCTTCTATTGTTTCATACTGAATCACTTAGGCTCATCCCTCCTTCGGAGAAGCATACCACTCTAATTCCTTCTATTGAGTCACGACATCAAGGCATAACACTTTAACTTGATTTCGGGACAACAAACACTCGACAAAACTCCACAAGGTATCTTAATGAAATCTTATTTACTCATAATTTTCCAACAAAAGCTCTTATTAAAATCCTTCAATTACTAAACTGCTTCAAAAAATTTCAAACAACCTCTTTACCAATTCCACTTGGTCCGACATCATACAGTGTAACCATTTACATCCGACACTCCATTGCTTCGGTGTCTTAGTTAAGGACAACATACTCAGAACAAAAATAATTTACCTCACCACTTATAAATAATTCTCTTTTGGTTCATAATAATCTGACTTAACTCTTTCATATGTCTCCTTCCACTACACTTTCAAAGTCTAACAATGGGGATACCATGATTTCCCAATAATACTAGATAGTTGGTAGTCTGCGAAGAACACACAAATCCATTGGAGTTCTCACCAACCAACGAAACAAAGCTTGCAGACATTTGGGGTTGTACTTTTGCAATCATAACTGATGCAATCCCGATTCCATTCTAAACTCGAAACAATTTATCCCATTCAGCTTAACAAAACAACCATGGTTACTATACTCCATTAATAATAATATAGCAACATCACAGAGCTTACAATCATTAGTGGGTCACAAGTGCCAAACTTAAATCATCCTTAGTATACTTGCGGATTGCCATAATATTTTCCTATTGCATGTAATATTCCACACACTCACCTTTGAAGACCACACGAAACTTATCGTTCAAATCCATTTCTCTCAAGGGTCTCGTTCCTCAAATGATCCAAATTACATGTTAACTTTGGAACATTCATCACTCACTCTTACCTAGAAGGTAACTTAAAATTTCATATCCCTGAGTATGGTTCAACTGAACACGTCTAGTATTACTCTTACGGAGTCCATAACTTGATGTTGAGAATTAATGATACTAAAACTGACCAATTGTCCATTTATTATCCACATAATAATTCGGATACCAAAATGTTTTATGGAAGATGAACGCTTCATGAGTCTCTTATAACTTCACAATTTAGGTCCTCAATAGTCACAACGACGGCACTCCAAAAATTAAGATCATTTACCTTCTACCAAAACATTCTCAAAGAAAAGTCTAACACGTTTTCCTTTGATACTTTGAACGGAACCCAAACGAACTTACAGTTCATAAAGTATGATTCTCTAAAATCCTCCACAAAAGTCATGTGTCAATCGATTACCTATTCAAGGCAAAACGGTCAAACACAACTGGACTTCTTCCTTTTCGTTGACAAACAATCCAACTCCAAATTATCAATCCAGTCCGCACTAACTTGCAAGATGATTCTCATATGTGGTTTCCTAAACATGTATAACATTCACCCACCGCTCGCAACTCAAGGTAACACAAAACAAGATACAACAAATGGATGACATACTCCAGACAAGTGACGAAGTAGAATTACCATTTCTGCTACGATCACTTAATGAATATTCAACATAATACTTCGATTCCACTCGTACAATGATGCTAGAAGGAAAACAATGAAGATGGTACTGAAAAGGGTTTTAGCCACAAGCTAACACTTGGTTCGTCCATAATCAAAATCCAACACACAATCCTTATCAGGAAGAAAACAAAATAATGGACATCTCATGCTTAGTATACCACTTTGTCCTCTTTCTTAAATTCCTTGGCGAGAATTAAAAACAACAACATTCTTAACCCCACTAGAGATAAATTCCAATATAATTCGATAATTCACAAATCACAGAAGCTTTCCCTTAAACTTGAAAACTAAGGTAATGCACTCCTCTTAAAAACATTGTTGTCTATACTTAAATATTAATTGGGGTTCCCTTACCCTCTACAACCATTGCATAGGATGTCTCCACAGCTTTCCATCGGTACCACGAACGCTTGGATCGGCACTCGAGTCAAAATGTGTGAACCTTAGAAAAATAGAATTCCTCAAAACTTAACAGTGGTAACCGGTTACTTGGTGCAAATTTGAACTTCCAGCAGCTAAACAAGATTTAGAACACAACTCGGTAACCGGTTACTACCCAGAGGGTAACCGATTACTTCAAATGTAGAAGCAAAATTCTGGTTTTCATTGTTACCTAAACCTCCCAAACTCATTCCAATCACAATCAAAAGTTATAAAAATTATCAATAGATGATTCCAAAAATATAGTAATCATACTACCAGAGTCCTACTGGGTGAACCATCATTACTTACACTTCCTTAACTTTAGTTTCAACAAAAACTTAACAACTCCATAGTACATTCGTCCAACAATACATTTTGTTATCACCTTCTCATATTGTGTTGATAATACCGTTCCATATTATGTCCACTTAACGTTCTGTGGCAATCCTCTCATACTCAACATAATTCATCTTACTAGAATTCTTCCGAATCCAAGGTGCTTACTCTAACACTTAACACAACTTCCAAAAATGGCTTAGAAAGCTTCCAAAAATGGAAAGTTCAAATTACAAGTCCTTTTAAAATTTGATAACTTTTTCCCTAAGTCTTGATTCTTGATGAATGATGAAAATATTGACATTTTAGGACCATATAAAGATATAGGACCTTAAAAATCATGATTTAGGCCTTAAGAATCCACATTTAACTTTTCTTTCTCCACAGTTGACTTTTACTTATATCACAAGTAACTGTCTGAATTAAAACATTCCTCAAGGAACCAATGCACCAAATTTCATCCATGAACACTTGGTAACACATAGAAAATCATGGGAAAAAGTTAGAATAAAAAATCCTTCAAGATGCCTCTTGGAGCCAAAACCCTAATTTGGGCCAGGTGTGTAGGAGGTGTTGCACTGCTTGAGCTTCTTGATCAATCCACTTCTTCTGGTGACTTCAAGTATCATTTGAGATTGTATGGTATGTGAGAGACCCTTGAAACTTGTTGAGACACTTGACTCTTGTTCTTGGCCTTGGATAATCATACTCTTTGATGAACCACTAACCATATGCCTCGGGCTTTAACCAATGAATATGTGCTTTCTTTTCTTTTGATTTAAATACAATGCAATGTATAGGAATGGTATGCTAAATGGCTTAAAAATAAGAGGGAAAATTTTGGGGTGTTACACACGTAGTTCAAGATAATGAATGAGTCACTAGACTAACAAGGGTTTGTTACGAACCCTACCTTCCGTCAATTTCCTTTCATGAGGTCTTACGGGGAAAAAGGGAGTGGGATGTCTCCCAGAGGTCTTTAGGAACAATATTAAACAAACACATAAAGAACCTCGCTTGAGGGTTTTCCATTCAGTCCTATTTATCATGGCATCTCTAGTCCTACTTCTCATGTTATTTGAAAGCTTTTAAAAAGAAGTGAAGAACCCTACCACACGGATAAAAAAATGTAGAACAATGTAAGCGCACCTAAGAGAGTCACAAAAGCACCCGTCACAAAAGCACCCCTTTATGGAATTCCTCCTTTTGGTGTATCTTGCACACATGAATGAACCAAGTAAGAAATAACAAGGAGGTATGCGCAAACTAAAGCGAACTTAAACCTAAGAATTACATACCCTTAGAGTACATTAGCTAAAGGTAAAAGGCTTATAGGAATGAGACAAGTGCAAGTCATGTTACAACTATTTAAACTAACATGAATCCTAATGCACATGCAAAGGTCCTAAAGTCATCCTAAAATGACTCCTAAGATGATGTTAATTACCATATAAAATGACCTACACTAAAGCCCTTAAATGAATATGCAAGTGCAAGTCAAACATAGCACAAACTAAATAAATCAGCAGCTACAACAGCGCTTCCGCACACAATCAAGTATCACATGCAATTGGCATACAAACAACCTATTACAACCACCCAACATCAAGGCAGCATGGGTTAAAAGTTCAAAAACAGGGCATGGAAGCATACATTTAACAACTTTTATCCATAAATGCAGCAGGGAAATGTACGGCAGAATAGGATCATTTAACATGTAAATGCATGTATCACAACATATGGATATGTACCAAATAACAACATCAAAGAATGCATCATGATTAATATGGACATGTGTAAATACAAACACTTCAACCACTTTGCATCAATGGATTTTCACAAACAAAAAAGATAATATGCATTTTCAAGAGGTGAACACTTAACGCAAACAAGAAACCACAAAGTGTGAAAATGTATCACAATGCATCCTTTCTAATGCAAACATTAACACCAAGATGCAAACATAGATTAATCATGTACCAAGAATGTGTGCATGCATACATGGATTATGTACCTTTATCAAGCAATATGAAACATATTCAATTATGAACATGAATAACTGAAAGTGCGTTAAACATGAAAGAAACGCAAAATAATACTTCAATCAATTATTATCGTGCCAACAATGAGGTTCAATCATGGGATAACACTCACAACACACCATGATCCTAAATACACAATTTTGCCAAATATCGAGAATGAGTAACACGCATGTAAAAATAAGTCAAAGATACATGAATCAGCACCAAAACGGCTCCTAAAAATTCCCTAAAATCATATCTTAATGGTCCATGATGATTAGAGATGGAGAGGATGGCAAACACACAAGAAAAACAAGTATTTTTCACTTCTGGTTCAGTGCTAACCGGTTAAGGCCTGGGTGTTAATCGGTTACTTAGTTAAAAAAAATCAATTTTTACGCAAAATTACACTGAGTAATTGGTTAACGCCTCAGTGTTAACCGGTTACTCTGCAACCAGAAGCAACAATCTGCATTTTAAGGGCAAATTTAGCAGCAGCTTATTCAAATAAGTTCCTAATGTGATGCCTATCAATTGTGCATGAAATTTACACCTAAATGCATCCATTCAACACCAATTGGAATCACAAACAACTCACGATCCTAAAGCCTAATAATCCAATTAATTAACGCATCAAATATCAACAAAACGCGATGAACGTATGTGTCGAGAGAATGTGAAATAACTTAAAATAGAAGTGATTATGGATTTCACCAACCTACAAAGCTGAGTTTTTCTTTGGTAATTGTTGCAAAGAGAAATCAATACTCAATTGACGAGAAAACCGGAGATCATGTGCTCTTCCGCAAGAATACACAAAATAAATGCGATTTGGTGAAAACCTTGCTGAACCCTTCCATGAATCACTTCCAAGATGTGAATTCAACCCCAAAAACAGTATCAAATCCTACAATAATCCATGAAATAAATGCAATGATGAAGGCTTAACTTCAAATTCAACAAGTTTCAATGAAAAACTTGAAGAATTTTGGAAGATGAAGCTTTGTGTGAGGTTTTGGAAAATGAGAGAAAAGTGAGATAAAATTGAGAGTGATGAGAGAAATTGTGAAAAATGAAGTGTTGTTGTTGAAGTTTGGAGCAAAAATGTTTATATACCTCTTAGGCTTGGAATGTAGTTTTGGTTAGGAATGAGGTTAGGAGATTAACTTAGGCATGAGGTTTGGAAATATGGTTAGGGAGTCGGGTAAGAAAAGTTTCTAGAACCTTCCCTTGGAAAGTGGTGGATTGTTCTAGAACATTCCTTTGGAAAGTGGTGGATTGTTCTAGAAAATTCCCTTGGTCCAAGCTAAAATGAAGTGTAAAATTGAAGTGAAAAGTGACAAAAATACCTTCATGCTGAAAATTTGAATTTTTTTGGCTAATTTGCACGTGGTAACCTGGTTATCACCAGGCTTTTAACCGGTTACTCAGTGCAAAATTTGAATTTTCTCCTTTTTGGTGGGAAATCTTGGATATCCGGCTTCTGTCATTTGTTATGAGCTTATTTTTCTTTTGAGACCCGATAATTGATATTATCTCTGCATAACATCTGTCATGGATTACAATTTTGCTCGGACGCCTAAAATGCACCGTTGTGACCCAACTTTCTCGATATTGAATTGCCTGGCAAAATAAATGCCTTATTCTCAACTAACCAGGCGTGGGAAAAATTTATCCTGAGTTTCTTCAAACTAAGTAAATTACCTTAATCCCATGTCTTGGGGAAAAACTAATAATACATGCATGTTGTGTATGATCTAAATTCAAATGAAATGAAGCATAAGCTATTTGGTATTAGTAATAAATAAGAGGGTAAATCTTGGGGTGTTACATTCGTGAAGATTCTGAAGACTTGAAGTTCTGAAGACCAAGGGTTTAAAAGATAATTGTTGAAGTTCTAAAGACAAGGTTCTAAGTGAACAAGGTTCTGAAGACTGAATACTTGAGATTCTGAAGACCCAGTTATCAACGAATCTATTCATGCTTCAATAATTTACATTTAGAAGCCCTTGCAGTTCAGAAGACAATGTTACCGTTAGCAAGGATATTACATAATAAGAAAATGCTTTATCCCACTATCTCTCCATTAAACTTAAATTGTGGAAAATGGAGAGACGTGACAGTAAAATTTCACCCTTATGTAACGACATTCCTCAATAGCCAGTTGGTCTCTAACAACTCTATTTTTCTTGGCTATATAAGGAAAGTATCACATGCTTATGTGATGTTACCGCTTTTGTCAGAGTTGTTGTTGTACACAACATTGTCAAACAGACCAAACAACATGTCCATGATGTTAGTTGTCAAGATGGTTCTTGAATCATGTTATTGACGTTTTAATACAATCACATAAGGTTGATGACTACAAGATAAAAATGGTACAAACCATGGTGTGCTTAATTCAATATATAGCCAAAGGCCTATTTGACAATAATTTGCTATTGCAGAAATTGATTGATTCACAAGTGCTTACTTTCATATACTTCAGAAGACTTGCAAAGTCACAGATGAAACAAGAATATGATCATGGAAGCTTAAATTACAAATTCACAATTGAATGTTGTGATCTGAAGTGATCATTGATTGAATAGAACAATGGATGTTGTCCATAATGTTCTAATGTGAATCAAGATAAAGAAGTCCTTTTATGTGTTCATTAAGATCAATCAAGCTTAGAAGCTTAAGAAGAAGACTTTCAGCATTCAAGAAGCTTGCGTTGTTGTCTTTGAAGAAGCTACTTGAAGAAGAAGAAGAAGAAGACTCTACACATTTGTGCTACAATATAATGTAATATCTTAGTGTGTATTAGTATCTTCTGATGTACCTAATTGTGTTTACTCATGCTTATGTAAGAAGAAATGTAACGCCTTGATTTCGTAATTTAATTAATTACTATGATAATTTGGCAATTTTTGGTGTATTTTTTATGGTGTTTTGGTGATGAAATTATTTTATTTAATGGTAATATTGAATAATGTAAGCTATGTTATTTAAATATCATTAGTTAATTAAAATAAATAAATTAGAGGTATGAGGGGTATAATGGTATTTTGTGGAGAATTAGTAGAGAGTTTAATGGGGAAAACATATTTGGGGTCCTAGGGGTAAGATTGACAAAAAGGAAGTTAAGGTTTGGGGAATACGATCAGTTTCACAATCGCGTTTGGGTGAGAGAGGAGAAAAACTCTGAAGAACGAAGAGGAGAAGCTAAGGTTGAAGAATTTCTGGAGATTTTGAGGAAAGACTGTAGAAAAAGCTTCACTTTAAGGTATGAGGAGTATCGCTTTTCAATGTTTTTGATGTAGACTTTAGGTAATAGGGATAATTGGGGTTTTTAGAGAAAACCTAGGATTTGATGAGTAGAATTAAGGGATTAGTGATGAATTGTTGTGCATTGTACATTGTAAATGATATATGTGTGTTAACTATAGGTTCTATTACTAAATTGGTGATTAAAGATGATGAAAAATTGTGTTTTTTGGTGAAAAATCGTAGCAGAGTTTGTTGTCTTTGCAGAACTGAGAATGTTAAAATCCGCCTAGCCCACTTAGCGAGTAGAAAAAATTGGGAATTTTCTCCAACTCAAGAGGAGGCCGCTTAGCGAGCCATGAGGTCTCTTAGCAATCCCTGGAAGTGAAAAATTAGTGATTTAATTGCAGAAAATTATCTAATGATGTGTAGATATGATGTATTATACTTATTGCCATGATTTATGTTGATGTTTTAGTGACCAATTTGTGATAGAAATTAAGTTAAGATGTAGGTTGATTATATGGTAGTTATTAACATGAATGCCGATGCAAATGTTGAATTATGTTGATTATTTAGAATTGTTGTATCATTGCATTCATGGTGTAACACCCCAGAAATCTAAATTTGATTGTTTAATTACTTACTTAATTAATTTAGAAAGAATTTAGAGGTTTTGGTAAATTTTGGAGAATTTTAAGAGAAAAGGGAGTATTTTTATTATTATTAATAATAAAATATTAAGGAAAGGGCAAGGTAGTCTTTATTAGAAAAGTGTAAGGATAAGTTGGGAAAATCATAAACTGGGATAATTTTACCAAAGAAGGAGAATACGATCAGTTTCTCCAATTTATCGTGTTTTTGGTAAAGAGCTCTGAAGAAAGGAAAAGAAGGAGAGGAAGCTTAAGGTCTTGAAGTTGCGAGGAACCTTGGAGAAGAGTGTCAATCTACGGAATTCTCTAAGGTATGGGGAATTTTCATAACCTATTATAGTTTTATGGGGTTTGGATTGTGAATAGATTAGGTTTTGTATAGTTTTGGGTGATTGTTAGGTTTGATGACATAGATTGAGTTATAAGAGTATGAATTGATGAATTAGGATGGATAGAATGATTTAGAATGGTGTATTTGATGTTTAATTTAATGCATTGTTATTGTATGTGATTAATGTTTGATTGGAAGAAGTTTTGGGTTGCAATGGGGTTAAATTCGTACGAAGAATTGGAGTATTTTGGTGCAGAATTTGTAAGAACAACTGAAAACTGCTGATGTTCAGGCGTTAACCGGTTAACCAGTGAAAAATACACGTTTTTGGCAGAAAAATGAGGTGTTAACATGTTAACCATATGCGTTAACCGGTTAACACTGTAATAAAGGTAATTTTTAATTTTGAAAAATCCAGAACTTTGATCCATGACTCGGATTGAGGTCCCATTTGAAGCGTTGGAAAGTTAACAAGATGAACTTTAATTTGATGAAATAAAATGAGTGATGTGAGATATTTTTCAATGCTGAATTTTTAGAAAAAGTTAAATTGTTTTTTTTATGATTTTAATTGTAGTTGGATTATAAATTGATGTCATAATGTTGTTGATAAACGGTGTGTTGTAGGTGTGTTATTATGATATAAAACTTGATTGTATGATGATTATTTGTTGAACATGAAATGAATGATGCACATGTTGATTTTTGGGTGATTATGAGGAGTATAACATCGTTGCATTTCATGGCATATTTTGTTAGGGCTTCGGCCTATTGGTCGCTTCAATCCCATTGTGCGGATTGAAGTGATTTGGTGATTATGTTGTGCTCCCTTATGGAAGGTTGATGGTCAGTGTCCATCGCATGGAGAAAATGGGTACCACATGCATATTTTGCATTTCATTATAGGTGATATCATATTTAAAAGATGTATTTGTGATTGTGTTGTGCAGAATTTTGTTGATGATACTATGGTGTTGTTGTGCTTAATTTATTTAATTTTCATATCCTTATATTGCTATAATGAATTATGATTTCTCACCCTGCTTGCTTGGAAATTTTGCCTCTTATGTAGGTAACGTGCATATAATAAAGAGTAGTTCTGCAGTGCTAGAAGATTCAGAGTCTTGGAGCGTTGTCTTTTATTACTTTAGGAGTTGTTTGGAGTTTTGTCCTGCTCTGTGTCATGTAACACCGGGTTGGGAATTAGTTGTTGAATTTGTTTTCTCTTTCATGTTATGTTGAAGGATCTTTTAAACTATAATTCTATTTTGATTGAATAATTTATTTCAAGAAGTGAAAAGTTAATTTGAATTATCAAGTATGATTCCGCTGCGAAAAATGCATATTTGCTTATGTTAATTGTGTAACCCGTGTTACGGGACATGACAATGAATAAATTGAAGCTTAGATTAATGTGTGACACCTTTCTATTTGTTGTACTCTGATAATTCTTTTTTATAAATTGTTTTTAGGGTAGAGGGGTGTTACACATGGCATACCTATGTTGTTGGAAGCTTCGATCCCATAGTGTGGATCGGGGTTATGTTGATTATGATGTACTCCATTGTGGAGGGTAGATGGCCCAGTGTCCATCACATGTTGAAACCGGTACCACGTGCATATATGAAGTTGCATTTTATTCTTGGTGGAATAAGATTATGCTTATGTGTTGAATAGATGTTTGATGAGTTTTATGATGTGAAGGGTGAAAAATTATGATGTATTATTATATGACGAGTTGTTGCATGATTATCTTTACTTTATGTCAATTATATTGATTCGTGATTACTCACCTTTCCTGCCTTTAGTGATGGTATATGATACCATCCTGCAGATACTAAAGAATAAGCTTGGTGCATGGACATAGCTTAGAGTGTTATTTCTTTTGTCCTTTATAGAGTTTATGAGGGTGTCCTGCTTTGTGTCATCTAACATCGGGTTGGGAACTCTTGAGAACCTTTGTGTAAGGAGGTTGAACTCTAGTGGGATAATACCGGTAAACGATTGGAGGATGTCGGTACTATAGTTACTTGGGCAGTGTTCAAGAGGGAGTTTCTGGGAAAGTATTTTCCTGAAGATGCTCGTGGTAAGATGGAGGTGGAGTTCCTTGAGTTGAAGCAAGGAAATATGACGGTGACAGAGTATGCTGCTAAATTCGAGAGGCTAGTAAAATATTGTCTTCACTACAATCGTGCTGGTGCTGAACTTTCTAAGTGTCTCAAGTTTGAAAATGGGCTGAGACCAGGGATTAAACATGGGATTGTATGTCAACAAATTCGTAGGTATGCTGAGTTGGTGGATAAAAGCAGGATTTATGATAAAGATAGCCGAGCTCGATCTGCTCACTATAAGCAATTGAGTGAGAAGAAAGAGAAAGGTCAGTTTCGAGGAAAACCTTATGTGACACCAGCTAAAAAAGGGAAGCAGAAGGTTTCAGACAGGAAGAACCCAAGTGGGGGAGCAGGTTCCATTCCTTCCAAGTGCCACAAATGTGGAGAATCCAATCATAAGCCTGATGTGTGCAATAATTCAGTGGTGAGATGCTACAGGTGCGACAAGAGAGGTCATCAGGTTGATGATTGCCCAAATGAAGGTCCAACTTGCTTTAACTATGGTGAACAGGGGCATATCAGTACCCAATGTCAGAAGCCTAAGAAGACGACTATTGCTGCTCAGACCAATGGAAGAGTGTTCGTTTTGAGTGGTTCTAAAGTTCCTAAGAAGGATAACTTGATTTGAGGTACATGTTTTATTAATGGTGTTGAGTTGATTGCAATTATTGATACTGGTGCTACACATTCCTTTATTTCTCTTGAATGTGCTACTAAGCTTCGTTTGACGTTGTCTAGTATGAGTGGTGGTATGGTAATAGAAACTCTGGCTTACAGTTTTGTTACTACCACGTTTGTGTGTTTGAAGTGTCCTTTAACCATTTTCGAGAAGGACTTCTTGATGGATCTGGTATTCTTACCTTGGCACTAAATTGATGTTATTCTTAGAATGAACTGGCTAGAGTTCGACTTTGTGCATATCAATTGTTATGTGAAGACTGTGGAGTTTTCTAAACTTCGTGATCATGGTGAATTGATGTTTTTGATGGCTAAGCAAGTGGATGAACTATTAGAAGACGAAGCTCATATGTTTGCAATGTTTGCATTGTTGCAAGTCAATAGGAAGACTTAGAGTGTTGAACTACCAGTTGTTCAAGAATTTCCAAATGTGTTTCTGGAGGATATAAGTGATTTGCCTCCAGAACATGAATTTGAATTTGAAGTGGATTCATTACCTGGTACAAGTCCTGTGTCTATGGGTTCGTATCAGATGTTTGTTTTGAAATTGAGTGAGTTGAAGAAACAACTAGAAGAATTGTTGGAAAAGAAGTTTGTTCGACCTAGCATTTCTCTGTGGGGTACTCCAGTGTTGGTGGTCAAGAAGAAAGATGGTAGTATGAGGTTGTGTGTTGATTATCGGCAGTTGAATAAGGTTACTATTAAGAATAAGTATCCACTTCTGAGGATCGACGACTTGATGGATCAGTTGGTATGAGCTTGTGTGTTCAGCAAGATTGATCTAAGATCTGGTTACCATCAGATTCATGTTAAGTATGATGATATTTCGAAGACAGCTTTTAGGATGAGATATGGTCATTATGAGTACATGGTGATGTCGTTTGGTGTATCCATTGCACCCGGTGTGTTCATGGAGTACATGAATCTAATTTTCCATGAGTACTTGGATAAATTTGTGGTAGGTTTTATTGATGATATCCTGATTTATTCCAAGACATAAGAGGAACATGCAGGGCATTTGAGGATTGTGTTGCAAGTGTTACGAGAGAAGAAGTTGTAAGCTAAGTTGTCAAAGTATGAGTTATGGTTGCAAGAAGGGAGTTTCCTTGGACCTGTAATTTCCAATAGTGGGATTTTTGTAGATCCGTCAAAGATTGATGCAGTGTTACAGGGGAGAATCCTAAGTCTGCTACTGAGATTCGAAGTTTTCTAGGGTTGGTAGGTTATTACCGAAATTTTATTGAGGGTTTTTTGAAGTTGGCGCTATCTTTGACTCAATTGACTCGAAAGGGTCAAGCTTATGTGTGGGATGTTGCGTGTGAAAAGAGTTCTATAGAGTTGAAGAAGAAATTGAAAACTGCTCAAGTGTTGATTTTTCATAATTCGAGTGAGTCGTTCGTAGTGTATTGTGATGCGTCAAAGATGGGACTTGGAGGAGTTTTGATGAAGAATGGTCAGGTGGTTGCTTATGCTTCTAGGAAACTGAGAGTTCATGAAAGGAATTACACTACACATGATATAGAGTTGGCAACTGTGGTATTTGTGTTGAGATTTGGAGACATTATCTCTTTGAATCGAAATTTGAAGTGTTCAGTGATCATAAGGGTTTGAAATATTTGATTGATCAGAAGGAACTAAATATGAGAGAAGGTGGTTGGAATTGTTGAAGGATTTTGATTTTGACTTGAATTACCATCATGGTAAGAAGAATGTGGTTGCATATGCTCTAAGTAGGAAGACATTGCATATTTCGATGTTTATGGTGAAAGAATTCGAAATGATTGAACAGTTCAGAGACATGAGTTTGTTGTGTGAGACTACTTCTGAGAGTGGGAAGTTGGGAATGCTGAAGTTGACCAGTGAAATTTTGGAGAGGATCCGAGAAGTACAACAATCTAATTTGAAGTTGGTTGATCAATTTACTATGATTAACCAAGGTAATAGAGGTGAATTCTGAATTGATGAGAATGGTGTGATGAGATTTCGAGATAGAGTGTGTATTCCAGATGTTCCAAAAATTAAGAAGGGTATTTTAGAAGAAGGACAACGAAGTTGATTGAGTATCCATTCTGGTGCTACGAAGATGTAACATGCTTTGCAGAAATTTTGGTGGCCAGGTATGAAGAAGGACGTTGCAGAATTGTGTATGCATGTTTGAATTTCCAAAACTCGGAGAATGAACATCAGAAATTGTTAGGTATGATACAGCCATTGAATATTCCAAAATGGAAGTGGGATAGCATTTCCATGGATTTTGTGACGGGTTTACCGAAGACTGCTAAGGGAAATAATTCGATTTGGGTGATCATGGATATATTGACTATGTCAGGCCATTTCTTCTCAAAAAATGGCAGATAAGGCTCATCTACCCGAGCATTTGTACCATTGTCCCAATAAGACACACAAGCAAACAAAGTGGATGAGACATATATTCATAATGTTAACATCTACCTGAGTATTTGTACCATTGTCCCAACAAGACACATAAGCAAACAAAATGGACGAGACATATGTTCATAATGTTAACATTGTAATAAGCAATTGAGATAGTCATACATAACATTTATTATCATTCTCACACAATAATTCACAAAACAACAAAGACAGTCACAATGCAAATGTGCTAATGCAGTTTAGTTCTCCTCAAAGAATGCACGTGGTATTGAGGTTTTGGGCATCAGAGGTATATTACTGATTTATCTATGTCTCTGATTCCTCTCTGAACATGAGACCGTCTGAAAGTGGCGAGAAACACATGAAAAAGGGGTTCAAATTGGGTTTCTAAAAACAAAAGCTTTTTGAAAACCAACTCAACAAGCAAAACCATGAACAATAAAAATAACAAGTTATTTTTATACTGATTCACTGTTAACGAAGCTACCTCCAGTCCATCCTACCAAGCTGATTTTCCTTATCAATAAGGACTTAATCCATTATAACTAAAATGGATTACAAATACCACAGAGACAATCATCTTTGTCTTCTCGAGTATATCTGAATAAACCCTACTCACTCAAGGAAACCACTCAAACAAAATTGAGATTTACAAGTCGTGTTTACAAAGAATGCTTCATAGAAAGCATATTAACACAAGTTAATATAACGAATATCTCACACAAATAACTAGCAAAAACTCTATGTGTGTTTACAAAGAATATACACACAATAATATTTACTTCATCAAATTATGTATTTTCAATAGCGTGAGTGTTTAGCATGCATGAGCATCAACGTAAGTGTTAGCAACTTCTTCCAATCTTTAAGACTCCTTTATATAGGAAGATAAAAGATTCATTGGAGGTTGAATTTGAATAGCACACTGCAACTGTCTCTTTCACAACTTTTTGAATATAGGAGGCAAAATGGTACAATAGTAATGTCCTTAGCCCACAAAATTAGGGTAATGAAGGAAAGGGTGATCTTGTACTGTGTTCTATTTTCCTGACGCAAAACCTTTCTATATTAACTTTTAATCTTCAAAGGCTTCTAATAAAATGATGTTGATGCATGCTTAGAAGGATCAAGAGACCAGTTAAGTGAATCTTCATAACCTTGATCTTTAGAGTCTTGACATAGTTCCTCAGAACCTGGTCTTCAGAATCTTTTATCTCGTTATGAAGTTCTAAAGGGTTAATAACACTTGACATCAAGGACATGTTGTTTTTATTATGTCCATTGAAATTTCTTCCAATAATAAAATCAACTTACTTCGACATTCATGCTTCCATAAGCTTCTGTACCAGCTTGCTCTCAACCAAGATGTTAGAAATTAACCTAGCCATACATATCCATGTTCTCTTCTTATAATATCCATTTGTTATTTCTTTGACCATATCCCTCAAATATTTTAATAGAATTGAGGGCAAATTCATCTTGACATTACTTGAAAGATAGCACAACATGTACTTCTTGTAAGAACGAGATTTGTTTCTGCAAGTCATCTCTAGGTTTTGATGATAACAATAAGTATTTATGAAATAACTATTTTATGTCCTAATGTTTGGTTATGTGAAGATCATATTCATTGAAGATATTAGATAAAACAAACACTATGAAGATGTGCGCCAAAGTTTACACGTGAGTTACTATGTGTAACACAAATCGCAAGCGTACTAAAGAAGGAAGTATGCTTCTGTATCTGATCACAATAAGAAAGATCCAAGGATGTTGTATGTTATTATTGCAATGCTCTTGTGGATTCTGTTCTGAGAGTGGTTTTGATTCTGAATCTAGCGAAGCTTTTGAAGAAATAAACTTCTGAAGAACTAAGTTCTGAGGATTCTAATGACTTGAAGTTCTGAAGGCTGATGGCTCTGAAGAACAAATGCAGAAAGACTTTGAAGACTTAAGGGTTCTGAATATTAAGATTCTGAAGACAAGTGTTGAAGACTCTGAAGACAATGTTCTAAGTGAACAATGCTCTAAAGACTTGAAGTTATGAAGACAAAGGGTTTCAAGACAAGTGCTGAAGTTCTGAAGACAAGACTCTGGATAATCACGTACTGAAGACTGGAGACTTGAGTCTTTGAAGACCCAACTATCATATCTCTACTCATACTTTATTCATCTACAATCTGAATCCGCTGAAGTTCAGAAGAAAAATGTTATTGTTAGCAATGATAGTACATCGTACGAACAAGATCTATCCCACTACTTCTCAATCATCCTGAAATATGGAAAAAAGAAACGTGGCAGTACTACCTTCATCATTGTGTAAAGACTATTTGAAATAGCCAACGACTCTCCAATGTATCTATTTACTTGTCTATATAAAGGAAAGGATTACGTGCTCTTACGGTTGTCAATTGCAAGCAAATACAACGACCCAGCTATCATCAAGAATGATGATGTTGCTATCAACACACGACCATTGTTGTTAGAATACAAAAGAACAATCAACACAACAACAATATGAAAGCACAAGAGTTGATGAATCTATCATTGTTGAAAACACTCAAAATCTTCAACATATTTATCATCTGAGCTACAATGAAGATCAACATCAAGGAGTTGTTTCTCATCACTTGCTCAACGAAGAAGATGAACAAATTCTATAAGAACTCATTCAAACTTCCAATCACATACATCTTGCTATAACACATTTGTTTTTCCATGTACTTATACTTAGGAGTTATCAACTAGATTAGAAGCACTCATGTAATCTCCAGAAAATTAATTTTATTTAGAATTAACGTTTCCTCAAGTGATCGAGTGAAGATCAGAATACTCGAGATGACAATGGTAGTGTGCTATTGTGAAAGCCTGAAATAGGGTCAATGATAGTCGTATCTCAAAGATGACCAAGTAAAGATCAGACTCTTATGAGATCACTGATGGATATCATTGTGGAAATCGTAATAGCAGATCTTGTTGATCACATTTGGTTAGGTTAATGAATGTTATATCTATTTAGATCCTTTAACGTGTCATTATGTGCTAGTCATCAGCATTTGCCCGTGCATCTGTAATCAAATTGATTATAGTGGATTAAGTCCTTAAGTTCAAGGTGAAATCACCTTCGTAGGGTGGACTGGATTAGATTGAGAGTTACTCAAGTTAACCAAGATATATCATGTGTCATTTACTCTTGATTATGTTTTTATTGTTTATGCTTCTGCACCACTTATCAGAATCTCTCAAGTGACTCTGATAATGCCTTAGCGCATTAACAATAAGAAGAAAAAAGTTTAGAAGAGTTAAAACCCAATTCAACCCCCCTTTTCTTTCTTTTTTCACACCTTCACTTGGTATCAGAGCTCCGGTTCTGTTATTAATGAATATCAAACACTTGACAGTGTCAGATAAAGATCCAGATGCGGTGTGAAGAAATACTATGGGTGATATTTCAATCCACTTACAATTTCAGTTTCATATCAGAAGATGATTGAATACTAAATTGTAACCGAGCTTGATTACCCTGAGCAAGTCACTAATTCTTTAAAATCTGAAGTTGTCTTTGACAAAATTTTCTTCATTGAAGCAATAAAAGAAAAGAATCAGTTAATAAGATAGATTCATCAGATAAGAAGTAATATTTGTTTAATGTTTATCTCAGAAAATACGATTGGAAGAACAACGTATTTTCTCAAGATCAAATCATCAGAAAACAAGAAATCTCATTTAAGATTAATTCTTTTTGAGTATGAGATGTTTTCAAGAAGCATATTAGTCCAACCTTGACTTTCTCATATAAAGATCATTAGGAATTCTCTTAAGTAAAGAAGATTTATTATTAACTCATGATTCTGATGAAAAAGAACTTCATGATGAAGTTTGCAGAAGATGTCAAAAATCATAAACAGCGGAATTCAAATCTATAAAGAAATTATTTCTCTAAGTCAAAACATATGTAGTCTAATTGATCAAACAATGGGAAGATTCTTAGTAAACTGCAACGGCTGATGTCATCTATTCTAAAACAGGAGGATTTAAGTCACTGGTCATATTTAGAACGAAGAAATCTGTAAACATCCTCTTCAGAAGCATATGTCAATCCTTGATGGACTAACTCTAAAAATGTTATCTCAGCATTGCAAGAACAAGACTGTCACTCAGATTGTTTCATATGATACATCAAAGTCTAATGATTATTGTATCTAAACTAGAATTACATCTATTCATAGAAACCAAGTCAGAAGATGTTGCGAGATGTCAATTAATTCTCTTAAAACATATAACATCTCAGAAGTTTATGTTTAAACTAACAAATTATTGACCTTTTGAAAAACAAGCTTCTGTTTAAAGGAAGCTAGATAAAAGAAAAAGGTTCTGATAATCAGAATATTTGCACGCTGAAGATTGTTCTCGGAAGTCAGATAGATAATTCTAAACAGAAGAATGGAAAGATCATCTGAAAAGAATATTGATTCTATTTCTCATATTAGAAATAAAAATTCATAAGATTATTATACGCTTCAAAATCAGAATATAGAAAACTTATGAAGAATAAGAAGAACCAAAAGATACTCGTTCAGAATATCTAGATGCCTCTGAAGGAAGCAGAAGCTGATAGATGTCAATCAAAAGCTAGATCAAGGAAAAGCTAAAGTCACAAGCCTTCAACACAAGCCAACTCATGATCATTATGAAGATCTCAGAATCTCTAAGGTATGATGTTCTTTATTTATGGTTTATGTTATTAGATCTTCTAATAAAGATATTTCTACAAGTTAGTTGATCAAAGGCATGATTATTAGTCAAATAGCTAGTTGTAGTTCTGAAAATATGTGAAACAAAATAGTGACTCCTGTAAAATATATTCTTTATACGTAATCATGTTCTGACACGTTGGATTTCGTAAGATTTGTTGAAGATCGATTAAGATTATCACATTTCCCCTAACTATGCATTCACGATTAAAAAGAATAGTAGAATTTAATCATTCTTGAAAATAAGTAAATCATCTCTCTATTGTTGTGTTGTGTCAGTTAATCCTTGCAGCTTACAAAGGATGCATTAAAATGTTTTCTTGTTACCTGCTCTAGCATTTTATCATAAATTCTATTACACCTCTTTTCATTTCGAAGTTAAGTATGTCTTTTCACTGAGTCAGTCTCTAAAATGTTGAAGTGTGGTTGTTTCAAATCATCAAACAATTGTTTCTTTTGAGTCTCCTTAACCCTATTTCTTCTATATAGGAAGAACAATTCCTAAAAAAATTCATATATTGTTTCACTATAGTCTCCTTCTCTCTACAACTATCCATCTTTCAAAACCTTCCTGAAATTTCAAATTATCAATTGACTCCAAGAACCTTTCATGGAAACGATGATCTCTTAGAGATCATATATGAAAAGCGACAACAATTCTAGTAGGCGTTGGTCGACACTTTCATCATGGAATCAATTTTCAAAATTGGAATAGATACTTGAATATGTTAAGGGGTTCAATATATCCAAACATCGTAAAATCCTTTTGGATCAATGCCTCTATCAAACTTGATGGTTTTTCCATCTATTCAAACGTCTATGTAAACATTGTTTAAGCCATTAAGTTTCATAAAAGAGGTATAATTATCAGTCACAACTCCATTTATGTACTTCTAATGTTGAAGTGCATTATATGTTTGATAAAAGACTCTGCTTTTGAGCCCACAAATCCAGAAAAACTCTTGCATACTGCAAAAGGATGGTTTAAGTTCATTTTGACAAATCTTCACCCTCGTAATGATAACAAAGATTTCATGTATCACGAGGATAAGCTTCTTATCATATGTCTTCTCAAGCCAACTCCTATAGATATATCTCAATTAATCTTTGACCAACCCCTAAAGAGTCGATCATCCTGTCATGAACCATGAAAAAATCATCCATCCCCTGGATATGGAAGAGTAGTATCAAAGGTCCTCTTCAGAGCAAGGATCGTGCAATCAATTTTGAATGTTCGAGCTGGTCATGATGTTGTTCTTGAAAGGAAATTCTCTGAAACCTTCGACAACCAATGGTTCTCATAAAATAAATTGATATTTTTCAGAACTGGGTTATTGTTCTAATCGTTGTATTCTTATTTGTTCACTTTGAACTCATGTTAGTTTTTCCTTAGTTTATTTGTGTATGACTAATTGTTAAATCCTTGTTTGTGTATTTCCTTTAATTAATGAAGCATTTTATTTTCCAATAATTTGTGTTTTTTTTGCCTAACTCTCATATGTTTATTTTATTACTATGCACTACTTGAGTTGAATATGAATAATTAAAGACTCTGATATAATCATATTTTATGCGTCAGAAGATTAAATGTTTTTGGGTTTAGTCATTAAAGTATGTAAATAAAACACTCACGAAGTAAGACATATTAACAATTTTATATTTCTCAGAAAACCACCATCTCTTCATAGGTAATTAATGTGTGTCAGTTACCATCACCAGTCATAAGAAAACAATTCCTTTTTCATGATTTGTTGATATTCCTTCATTAAAGAAACTAATTGCTCTTTCCATTTCCCAATTATCCACTTATCTTAGCATGCCCTAGACAATCATAATCCACCTAGGAAATAGTAATTGTTGATTTGTTTCTCTATCATCTGAATATTTACTTTCACTTGCTCCCTACTATCCTTTTTTTCCCTATAAATAGTTGGAATTCCTCCTCATATTTATCTCATCTTCAACCTCAACATATATCTTCTTAAAATTTCTTTTTACTTCAAATAATGTGTGCCGTGACTTTTCGTGGAAATATAGATACCTTAGACATCATCCCAAAAAAACGACCATACGTCGCTCAACTCCAAACTAGTGGTCTGGATATTGTAAGGAGCATGCATATTCAATCCTGGTCAGATTATTACTCCATGTTAAATGGTCCTATCTACCATGTTCTTGTAAAGGAATTATGGAAGTATGCCAAAATCAGTGATGACGGTAATACTATCATGTTGGAAGTTTATTGTATTCCTATCTCTATCATTATATCCTCAATAGTGAATGTCAGATAATGTGTCTCCTCTAGAGTCATTATTGATGACTATCAAACTGATCTTGGTATGGTGTAGAGATGCACGATTATTTTTACACATTCATCTCCTTATGACCAAACAATACTAAAAAACTTCATCCTTCTGCCAGAACTTGGTTTAGATTTTCTCTAAACAACCTCCGCCCTCGTGCAACTGCGAGATGCATTTTCTCTCATGACGACAAAATATTTGTTTTTCTCCTGACGCATCATTTTAAGATCAATCTTCCCAAAACCCTATTCAATCACTTAAAACACTCTATTGAAGTCTCAAGAACCCAGACACATTCCTACATTCCTTACGGAAGGATAATATATGATATTTTGCTTAAAGAAGATCTTTGGGGCTTGTTCAGTAGGCTCGAACCAAAGAATGAAAAAACTGAGCAAATATGTGCTAGAGTGAATCATGTTAAAGACTTTGATGATTAAAGTTTTAGAAAGTCTATTTTGTTCTTGCCTTGTTTCTCTTGCTTCGTGTTTTTGTTTTGTTGTATTCGCCTCAGTCATTAATGATATATCCCCGTGCTCTTAAATGACTTGATTATTTTAAAATGCTTAATCTTATTTTTTTAATCACTATGCATTGATCAATCTTAAAATTGCTTAAATGCTCTAACATTTTGATGATGTCAAAAAGGGGGAGAAATAAAAATGTGATTTTGGTATAACTTTAAAAGAATGAAGAACTCAAAAAAGTAAACAAATGATATAATATGTGTTTACCACTAATGTTTGTTTGATGTTTGATCCGAGGATCTCTGAACAAATTCACTAGGAATTCTAAGACAAGTTAAGATGAAAGAACTTTGTTAAATTATTACAGAATTGTTTATTCATATAATCGAAGTTGTACACTTCATGAACATATGTTCAGAATTAGATAGACCCAGTACTGTTCAGAAGTTGAAAACTCTGAAAGTCAAAGTTATCATGATTTTAGTATCATAAGTTCAGAAGTTGTAAACGATCTGAGAATATGATATTCAAAACATAAGAATCAGAAGTTGAAAGTAGCCAAGAAAACGTCTACATTCAAAGATGTGTTTCAGGAGAACTGATAAAATCAGAAGTCGAAGACTGTCTGAAGATCTGGGTAGAAGAACCGATAAGAGGAAGCTATGTCAAGACAAACTCTTATACTCCAAATGTATAATGTTTTGATCTTGAAGAACCTAGATGAAAAAGCTATGATGTTTCAAGATTTCAGTTGTTGATCTCAATTAGTACAAATGACTTATGGAAATTGGATCAAGACTTCAAAGATCTTAATCTGACATATTGCAACCAGGGGGGTTCACCCAGAAGGTTCATAAGTTAGGATTTTTAAATACTTACCAAGTCTAAGATTCAGGGGGAGTTTCTCATCTGAAAAATACAGATTATGTTTCTGATAAATAGCACGGATAAGTTATTAGAAGAGAACTGTTCTATCTCTTTTCTACATTTGTCCTGCTGAATGGTAGCATATGCTTCAGAAGGCTCTGAAGTTTGAGTGACTCTAATATGATGTCTAAAGGAAACAAGTTCTGAAGATCTAAAGACAGAGGTTATGTTGAACAAAGTCTAGATGCTAAAGACTTAGGTTTCTTAAGACAAAAAGGGATGTATTCCTTCTTTAATTCAATGTTCTGACATTTCAAAATTTCTATTTTGTCAGTCTTAGGATCATAGTGAAATTCTGAGCAAGCATAAATAAAATTTTGAGTTAACACATTCTAGGGGAGCTATTGTTCCTGACTTTGAATATGTTATGATTTGTGATTACCTTGTATAAACTATTCTATCAAAATACATGGTTTTGTCATCATAAAAAAGGGGGAGATTCTAAGAACAAGATTTGTTGCTATGAGTCATCTTTAGGTTTTGATGATAACAGTAAGTATTGTGAAAGAACTATTTTATGTCTTGAAATTTGTTTATGTGCATATCATATTCATTGAAGATATTAGATCAAACAAACACTATGAAGATGCGCGTCAAAGTTTACATGCGAGTTACTATGTGTAACACAAGTCGCAAGCATACTGAAGAAATAAGTATGCTTTTGTATCTGATCACAATTAGAAAGATCCAAGGATGTTGTATGTTGTTTTTTCAACGCTCTTATGGATTTTTTTTAGATTGGTTCTGATTCTGAAGCTAGCGAAGCTTTTAAAGAAATAATCTTCTGAAGAACTAAGTTCTAGGATTCTAATGACTTAAAGTTCTGAATGTTAGAGGCTCTGAAGACCAAGTGCAGAAAGACTCTGAAGACTTAAGGCTTATGAAGATTAAGGTTCTGAAGACAAGTGTTGAAGACTCTGAATACAACATTTTGAGTGAATAAGGCTCTGAAGACTCTGAATAATTGAAGTTATGAAGACGAAGGGTTTCAAGACAAGTGTTGAAGTTCAGAAGATAAGACTTTAAATGATCACATACTGAAGACTGGAGACTTAAGTCTCTGAAGAGCCAACTATCATGTCTCTACTCATGCTTCATTCATCTACCATCTGAATCCTCTAAAGTTCAGAAGACAGATGTTACTGTTAACAATGAAAGTACACCATACAAACAAGATCTATTCCACTACTTCTCAATCAGCCTGCAATATGGAAAAAGAAGAAATGTGGCAGTACTACCTTCATCATTGTGTAACGACTATTTCAAATAGCCAATGGCTCTCCAATGGATCTATTTACTTGGCTATATAAAGGAAAGGATTACGTGCTTCTAGGGTTGTCGGTTGCAAGCAAATACAACGAGCCATTTATCATCAAGATTGATGATGCTACTATCAACACAAACCCATTCTTGTTAGAATACAAAATAACAATCAATAACACAATAATCAGAAGGCATAAGAGTTGATGAATCTATCATTGTTGAAAACACTCAAAATCATCAACCAGTTCATCGTTTGGGCTACATTGAAGATCAAATGCAAGGAGTTGTTGCTCGTCACTTGCCCAATGAAGAAGATAAAGAAATTCTATAAGATGTCATTCAAATTTTCAATCACATACATCTTATCAGTATCAGAAGAAAGAAAGGAGTTGTTACTCAAATTTTGCTAGAACACATTTGTGTTTCCATGTACTTAAACTTAGGAGATATCTTCTTGATTAGAATCACTCATGTAATCTCAAGAACATTAATTCTATTTAGAATTAATATTTCCTCATGTGATCCGATGAAGATCTGAATATTTGAGATGGAAATGGTAGTATGTCATCGTGAAAGCCTAAAATAGGGTCAATGATAGTAATATCTCAAAGAGGACCAAGTGAAGGTCAGACTCCTGTGAGATCACTGATGGATATCATTGTGGAAATCCTAATAGGAGGCCTTTTTTATCATATTCTGTTAGGTTAATGTATGTTATATCTGTTTAGATCCCTAAACGTGTCATTATGTGTTAGTCACCGACAGTTGCTCATACATCTATAATCAGTTTGATTATAATGGATTAAGTCCTTGAGTTCAAGGAGAAATCACCTTAGTATGGTGGACTATATTAGCTTGAGAGTTACTCAAGTGAACCAGGATATATCATGTGTCATTTACTCTTGATTATGTTTATATTGTTTATGCTTCCGCACCACTTATCAGAATCTCCCAAGTGACTCTGATAATCTCTTAGCGCATTAAAAATAAGAAGCGAAAAGTTTAAAAGAGTTAAAACCCAATTCAAACCCCCCCCCCTTTCTTGTGCTTTTCACACTTTCACTTCTGATTAGTGTTAATATAGTCTGGAGAGTTTGAGGAAGGTCGGGGATGAATGCACCCAAGAAAAATATTGAACCAAATCCTAAGATTTTTATGAAGATCCTTAGGATTAGAATAGGGATTTGTATCCATAAAGATAAATTTTGCAATCTCTTCCATCTTCTTATTCTTAGAAATCATACCAAAACACTGTTTTCCAGAACCATTATGTCTTAGAAGAGTAGTAATATACTTCTCAGAGATGGAGATTTTGTGACCCAACACATATGACGGTAGTTGAAGAGATGAAGCTTCATTAAAAATCCAAAATTGCTTAACTAGTTGGTCATTGTAACACCCCAAAATTTTCCCTCTCATTTTCATGGCATTTAGCATATCACATTGCATTCATAATTCCACATCCTTGCATAAAAAATTGAATCATAACATTCATAGTTGAGGCATGGGGTTTGTGATCAATGACTGAGATGATTGATGATCATACAAAAGAAATAAAAGGGTCACATGGCTTCTCAACATTATTCAAAGGGTTTCATAACATCCCACAAGATCTCAATTGATTTCCCAAGTCTTAGAAAGAGGTGGATTGATCAAAGAATTCAAGCAATGCAACACCTCCTAACAAAAGGACTGAAATTAGGGTTTCTGATTAAAGATGCTTCACAATGAAATTTTGGTTAAAACTTGATCTCATTGTTTTCCACATGATGTCAAGTGTTTAGGGTTGAAATATCACCCATTGAATCATTTCAGAGGGTTTTCAATTGGTCAGTTACTTGAAAATTATGAAATTGGGGAAAAGTCAACTATGCTGAGGAAAAACTTAACTCCTGGCCTTTTAAGGTCAAAATCATGAAATTGATGTTACAATAAGTCCATGGAAAAAATTTGATCAAGAAATGATGGAGGAATCATCAAAAATCAAGAAAACCAAAACTTACCATTTTTGGAAAATTAGGGTTTCCAAATATGGAAAGTTTTGGCCATTTTTCAGTCAAGTTCAAGAGAGGCCTTCTCTCAAAATAAAAGTCAAATGAAAATTGAACTTGGGTTGTTTGAAATAGGGCATCACAAGCTTCAAATACATAGGTGGAACATGTTCATGGGATTAAAATTGAAGAAGTTATGATCAAGTAAAGTTGGATCAAACTAGGGCAAAAACCAAGTCCTTCCTTGCATCCTGCACGCACCAGGCAATATGTTTTCTTGTGCAGCAAGGCAATATATTTCATGTTAGAATCAACTCAATCCAATTGTGTATGCTTCATCTAACTTGTTAGTGTTCACAAAATGCATTGCATTTGAGCACATGATCATGTGGCTGCAAGATCAATCCAATTATCATGTATATTTCTTCAAATCAAGTCAAATGAACATGATGAACAAGCTGCAGCATTGGATCAAGTCAGCTTCATTGCATCACACACTCACCCTCATTCCAACTATCATGAACATCACTGCATGGAATCAGCTTCGAGCAAAGTAATTCAGTTACGTCTTTGATTCATACATTTTCAAATTACACATTTAACATCAAGTTAAGAACTAACTCTAGTTCTAACCATCAACTAGAGTTAGTTAATTTTAACCTCAGATATATAAGTCAATGGTCTAACCGAATTACACACACACACTTCATTCTGATCAAAATCACCCAAAAACTTCAAGCTTTTCTCTCTGATTTCACTTTGGTTTTGAAGAGGAATTGCACTGCATTTTGCTTCGAGGAAGCTTCAATCTCCATCAACACTCTTCACTCATCCCTTATTCATCATCATCATCACATTATGCACAAGTTCCATGGATCCATCAACTTGAATCTTCAAGAATTCATCTCTGCATATTACTGCATTTTCTAAACTTCATCAAGATTCAATCACATTTGAGTGTTTATTTCACTCTAGGGAAGTTCAAGGATAAGAATCAATAGCATATGGATCAGAATCTTTGGTTTTCTTCAACCTTGGCAGCTCTGTAATTCAGGTTTCAACTCATCCTTTTTTGCTCATTTTCATGCTTTTCTGGACTGTTTCATGTTACTTATGGCCTAATAGAGGTTAATGTGGAACTGGCTAGTTGATAGGAATCATATATGCTTAGTTGCAGAATTTTAAGTTGAAATGTTTTGTTTCGATTTGCACTAGTTATGGATGATAAATAAAAACAAGACTTGGATTTGTAATGTACTCAGTGAGACGAACACGTTGGTGGCTTTTGATTTCATTTTCATAAAGTTTTGAATTTTCCCTAACCAGAGCTCACCGGAGAAGACGACCGGAAGTCTTCTCCGGTGGCCGCAATAGTGCCCTAGCTCTGTTGATCAACTTTATAACATGGTCTTCTGATTCTTTTTTATCCAACGCCCATAAGGCTTCCAACCCATTAATGGACATGTGACCGGTATGTGCCATT
The DNA here is from genome assembly GCA_963966055.1 of Lathyrus aphaca. Lineage (NCBI taxonomy): Eukaryota > Viridiplantae > Streptophyta > Magnoliopsida > Fabales > Fabaceae > Lathyrus > Lathyrus aphaca. Next base: position 238,508,137 of record OZ014525.1, read on the forward strand.
AAAATGGACTCAGATTCCTATATGCACCACCACTTTTGTGAGCCTAGTGAATATCAACTGAGTTTTCTTTCTATATGCACACCCCTTTCACATTGTCTCATCTTATTATTTTCTTTTCTTTTTCCATTTTATTAAAATACCAAATGACTTCTAAAAATCACCAAATAATTCATGCCTTATTTTTTACATTTTCCCAAATTTTTAATTTTTTTTTTCATTTTCCATTAATTTTTGAGTCAAAATTAATTTCCCATTTTATTTTTATTTGAATTTCTTCATTCTTGTCCACTTGTTCTTCACAAATTAATTCCTTCCAAATGAAAAACGATCTAAATGCCATTCCTTTTACCTTAATCAGAGGACACATTAAGGTCCTTAAAAATATTTTTTCCATATTTTTTAGGTCATGTTAGGTCTTTTTTTGAATCCTTTATTTGAACATCATCCTTCAAAAACCCTAATCCAAATTGTGCATTCTTTGAGTGATTTAAATACCAATTTTTTGTGAGATATTTTAGTGGTTTGTTACCCTCTAGATTATTACTTTGAATTTCAATTTTCATAATCTTGTCATGACATTTGATATTTGTTTGGCACCTTGATCCACAAGTTACATTTTAGGGTTCATTTCTTCATCCTTCTCATTCAATTTTGGTAAGGCATTTATACCATCCATTTAAGGTCCTTAATTTGAGTTCTTAATATCCAATTAGGTGTTTTTAAGTCATTTGTGTGCATCATAAGTCTTTTACTTTAATTTTCTTTTGGGTTACTTGTACCTTAAGTGTCATATGTGTTCATGTATGCTTACTTTGCCCTCATTCACATTCTTCCTTCATCTTAACACTTCTAATTCAACTTTAGGAATATGATGTCCATGCTATATCATTCTTATAAATCTTACAAGTGTCCCACATCCATGGTTACATCCTTATTTCAAGTCTTGAGTCCATTTGTTTCATTTTGGTTACTTTTGTACATTAAGACTTCAAAATCAAACTTATTTGTCCCTTAACCCTAAGACACTTCATGATAGTTCATTTGTGGTTAAATTTTGAGTCTAATACCCATCTTGACTTTCCAAATAGCCTCTGGTTGTTGTATGGGAATTTCACTTTTCTTTGTCCATGTTTGATTTTTCTTCTAAGTTTTTATTTACTTAAGAAATCATATGTTCATCTATTCTTATTCCTTCTTCATTCAATCTTGCTTGAATCTCTTAGTTCTCACTTTGATTCATCATTTGAGACACTTTCATTTAGGGTTAGATTCTAGTTTTAACATTCATATTGACCTCATTCAAGTTTACTTTGCATAATCATTCAACTTCTCCATCTAACTTCACCTTGATTTACATTAGGGTTTAATGCCTCATTAGGACATAGATTGTAGTTGTTTGATCTTAGGACCTTAGCACACTTTAATAGGGTTTAGCTACTGACTTTAGAAGCTTATTATCATATAGGATCCTTTAGCTTTAGGTCTTAACCCTAGGAAGTCCTTAGTGCTTTTCCTTAGCTAGTTTGAAATAGTTTGAGTTTTTGCCATGTTTTATGTTTTCAATATGCTTTGAAAAGCTAACCCTTGTTTTGTAGGGAGGTTGAGGTAAGCCTTGATTATTTAACATCTTCCTCATCTTCTTTATGCTTTCAAGTTGTGTTTTTCTTATCCCTTTAGGTTTTTTGTACAACTTCATGCTAATCCCTCTTTAGAAACAACTTAGCTTCTATAGAGAAGTAAGTTACTTTCTAGTTTCTTCTTCTTTTCTTTTTCTCATTAGGATTAGAAGACCACATAAACCATAGGGTTTCCCATGCAATAAACAACTTAAGGTTATGTCTTAGTCCCATTAGTTTTTCCCTTTCTCGATTTGAGTCTCTCTTTCTCATCTCATAAAGAAAACAGTAAAAAAAATACATAATAAAGGTTGAGCTTTCTCTTGCGCCAGGAGACTTTGTTGTGGGTTATTTATACACGTCCCATTTTGGGGCGAGGTGTAAGGCATCTACTACGATGAACAAGTTTTAGTAAGGGAATGTTTCACAAATAACAAACTCAAAACACTTCTCTAAAAGACAGTTAACAAACAAAAAACATATTTTCATGCGGGAATTCTCTTCTCACCTCCTTCACTCACAATGTCAACTTGCTACGACCTGTTTCTTTGCAAGACGATAATGCACTCGTACTAGACGAGCCTGCAACACCTGAACCTAGGCAAAAGCAGTTCAATTCATAAAAAACAAAAAAAAAGTTCCCACCTTAGTTAGGAGAACTACGTCGACTCTGATCCTCATTTTCCCAATGAGGTACATAGGCAGCGGGGTAGGACTCGTTCGAGCATATTCTTTATTTTCCCTACATTTTCCTTTATTTTCGATCTCTTTTTTAGTTCTCATTTTAGTTCCAGTTAGCACTTCTTTTATTCAACAGCATCTTATTTATCACCCTTTGAAATAGACAAACAAGCGTGGATCTCGTCGGGTAGGGCAGACTATCTGGGGTGCTAATACCTTCCCAGGTCGTAACCGACTCCCGAACCCATTTTTTTGGTTCGTGTGACCATGTACTTTCCTTTTCTCTTAGGTTTGTGCAGCATTACCTTTCCCATTCATTTGGGATAAAAATGCATGGCTGACGACTCTACCTTTTCCGCGCCACTTTCGCATTTGTACTAGGATGAAAATCCTGGGAGCGACAGCTGGCGACTCTGCTGGGGACCGAACCCAGAATCTCTGGTTTCCCCTTTGAGAGTCATTTCTAGTGCTTGTCTGTTTTGTTTCTTTGGGTGTTTATCTATTTGTTGCTGTGTGTTTAATTTACTATTTTTATTTACAGTTTTACTTTACAACATTTATTTACCGCTTTTGGTATTTATTTTCCACGCATCATATATACTGGACTATCTGTGCTAGTTTGGTTTTTTCTGTGACATGGGGTTACTATGAGATAAGCCAAATACCCGACTGGAGTGCACCCTAGGACTAGCGTGGATAGACATTGTACTTCCATGGTATTTCACCATGATGAGTGGCGATGTGTTCCACACCCAGACTACGACCGTCTTGGAACTATTATGTGTGAGGATTTCCTCCACTTCATGGTATGACCTCGATAGTTATGTGCATCTTGTGATCGATCATCGAGGACCTTAGTGGAAATAACCCTCTCCAGTGATGACAATGACAAACCACATTTGTTGGCAAACCCACTCGCATCCGAGGGCCCACTGGGAACTCGTATAGGATGGTCTGGTTCTCTCATAGGAACCCAGTTAAGGCAAATTGTTCGTATGACGATAGTACTGTATCCCAAGGGCTGAATGTACAACTGTTTCTTGATTCAGTGCTTGAAGCTTGGGACTTATGAGGGATGCTTGTTTTCCCGGACTCAGTTGAGACCTCCCTGAGTAGTGCATAATGCCTAACCGATTCCCTGATTTGGTCATGAGCCATTTCTCGGAAATGGTAAACGTATTATCGTTGCTCGGCTTTGAGATTCCGTGATGTTTGACCCGAAGCACACCCATGAGATTAGGAAGGGTTTACAGGTTCGCAAGAACCCTAAAATTTCCAACATACCCGCTTTTCCAGTATGGTTCTCTGTTATGATCTGGTTCTTTGGTTCTTTGGTTCTGAGATCCGAGATTTCTGTTCAAAAAAATTGTTATTGTGATTGCCATTGTGACCCTGTTATTGTGATTACTATTGTGACCCTGCACAAAAACTTGATTATATGATCAACATAACACATACATGTCACTGATCACATGCCTTGCCTTGCATAAGCATCATTACGTAATTAATCATTTGTGTTCTTTTTCATTCTCAGGGTTCATATTATTCTCGGTTCCCAGTCATACTTTTGGTTCATAGATGGAGGACGTCAGAAAGAAGAATGTGCACTACATGTTCTTTGATACCAAATTGGATCTACTTAACCAGATGTTGTCTCTTATAACCTCGGGTCATGTGGGATACTTTAAAGAGAGTTATGGTGATATTTTGGACGTGGTGATTAACCTGGATAGTTCTCAGAGGAGTTCCATTCATACCTTACTACAATATTACGATACTAGGCTCGGATGTTTCACATTTCTTTACTTCCAGTTAGGTCATATGCTTGAGGAGTATGTTGTGATTTTGGGTGTGTCACTAAAAGATCAGATTCCCTTCAATTCAGAGATGACCAGACTTTCTCATGATGACATTGCCAAAGCTCTTATATTTTAGCTCATCTGAGGTGTCTGATAACTTGACTGCTACCAAAGCTAGGGTACTTGGTTTTCCTTTAGAGTTTTTGGTTAGAAGAGTTGGAGAGCTTGCTGTGGTAGCTCAATGGGAGTCAATTTGTGTTATCTTAGCCTTATCCATCTATGGGATCATCCTATTTACTGTCATGGATAAATTTATGGATATGAATTCCATCCACTTGTTTGTGCTGAAGAATCATGTGCCCACTCTTCTGGGTGACTTATATTATTCATTACACTAAAAAGTGAGAAGAAATGAGGTGGTCTAGTTCGATGTTGTGCTCCTCTCTTCTACAGGTGGTTTATGAGACATCTACCCGCTACTGAAGCTTTCACTGATCCCAATGTAATTTGGGCCCAGAAGTTGAATAGGTTGTCTGCTAATGACATTAGGTGGTTTACTTTGAGACTAAAAGGGAAGGACTTCATCTCCAGTTGTGGAGCTTATCCCAATGTTCCACTCTTAGGAGTAGTTGGGGGCATCATTTACAACCTTATTCTCTTAAGGAGACAGTTGGGATATGCACTCAAAGATATTCCCAAGTAATCATAGCTAGTCCAGAATTTATACTTCCCTATAAAGGATAATCTTCCTTTAGTTCGAGAGGTTGCAGTTGCCTGGAAACATATCAGAAGAAAGGGTATGGCACGCTTGTGCAAAAGCAATAATCAGATGTTTCCCGAGTATGAAGCTTGGATAAGAGAAAAAAAACTCAAGTGGTTCTAATCCCATTCTCTGAACTAGTTCCACCTCCAGGTGTTGACCAGAAGCTACGGTGCCTTTGAAGGACTATCAGGAGTTGGAAGCTCTAGTCCAACAACTTAGAGCTGAAAATCTGGAGGCCAATAATTCTTGTCAGAAGTTTATGATCCACAACAAGAGGATAGAGGAAAGAGCTCACAAAGCTGAAGGGATAGTCAGGCTCCAGCAAAAGGACTTTGAAGAAGGGAGCTCTATTTCAAGAAGAAAATGTTGACTGAACCCACAAGGCGAGTTAGCGTTGGAAGGACAGGAAGTCTTTAGATGAAGCCAACGAATATATGACCCTTTGGCAAGAAAGATGGGATGACAACCTGAAAAAGAAAAAGGGGGTGGAGGTTGAGTACAAGCTGAAGATCAAAAACCTTCAAGAGCTCCTGGATGAACAGGAAGAGCTACTTCAGAAAGCCCATGAGCAGCGTGGAGATTACCTTCAGAAGATAGCAAAAGGTCAACAAGTAGTTAAAGATATCCAGAAAGAGGTAGAAGAACTGAAACTTCGAGCCGATGTCGAAAAGTAAAATTTGAGTCAAGTCCTAGAAAAGAGAACGAAGAGGTGTTCCTGCATCAGATCAATAAACTACATGCTTCCTTTGATCAGAGGGATCTCCTTATTTAGAAGCTACTCTAGGAGCCAGGTCATCCATACATAGCTCAATTGTTCCAGGTGGTCAAGCTTCTCAGCTGGAGGATGAAGGACATGGAGCTTCCTAGGGTTTAGATTCATTTGCTTGTACCAGGATTACCCACAGGCCTGTTGTGGGATTCCCTTTTACGCTTTGATATTTTCTCTTGATGTATGAATAGGAACCCTTCGGGGAATTTGTTATCTTCAGATTTCAGTTTTGATATTTGACTTGGGTTGAATCTCTATTTCTTATCCTTGCACTGACACGGGGTTCTAAGAACCAGTTCTCTATAATTATCTGATTTGAGCTTCATGCAGGGTCTTCTTCCCCAAAGTTTGAGTTTTCAAAGGCGATCTGAATTTCCTCAATATCGGAACGGGAATGTAAAAAACCTTGAGAATAAAAAGAACACAGCATTGCATGCATTCATGTCATTTGCATTTTTCTCTTTTGCGGGTTATCTAGATTTATTAACTTATTTGTGTTTTCAGGAAAGATTCCGAGAGCCGCAAAGAGTCATCTTCTTTGACACGACACCCCTCTGCACCGGTACGCTACTCGCCGCAACCAGAGAAACATCATGGACACCGTACAGACCGAGCTGAATGAACTCCACACCAGGATTGCTGAGTTTATGACTATGATGCAGGGCATGGCCCAGGGGCAGTAAGAGCTAAGAGCTTATATTCTCAGACATGATCCACCGCAGGTGGAACCTCCAGTTGTCACTTTGGATGCTCAGGGAAATCCAATCAACAAGAATAAGGGTAACAGACCTCCAACTCCATAGGGTGGCAGCCCCATTCCTGTTCATGTGGAAGATCGTCAAGAAGATCAGTTTACCTTGGTCAATGAAGACATGGGCTTTGTCACAGGTGGTAGTTCCCAAGACTTTCAGATGCTGGCTGAGAAAGTTAGGGCTTTGGAATGCAGGGATACTCTAGGCATTTATGTTTCTGACATGGGTCTGGTTCAAGGGGTAATCATCCCTCCAAAGTTTAAGCCTCCCGATTTTGACAAATACAACGACAATTCTTGCCCAAAAACTCATTTGCAAGCTTTTTACCACAAGATTGTTATGCACACCAAAGATGAAAAGCTTTGGATGTACTATTTCTAGGACAACATGTCTAGAGGCTCACTAGAATGGTACATGAAATTGGAGAGGACCGTTGTTCGCAATTGAAAAGAGCTTGGGGAGGCCTTCCTTAAGCAATCCCAATATAATATTGACATGGATCCAAGTCGGACCCAACTGCAATGTTTGTCTCAGAGGAACTCCGAAAGCTTCAAGGAATATGCGCAGAGGTGGCACAAAGTCACAACTAGAGTTCAACCACCACTTCATGGAAATATTAGAAGGTTGTTCATCTAGCGAATTTTCTGATATCATCCTAACTGGTGAGAGAATTGAAAGTTGGATGAAGCAGGGGAAAATTCAGAATAGTGGAGCATCGACCTCTAGAGTCAAGAAACCTTTTGTGAAACAAAGAGAATGTGAGTCCAGACTTGTATACACCCAAAAGAAGAGGGGAAATCAGAACTCCTACCATCAGGCAGTTCCTATTACCATTTCTGCTCTCACAAATCAACAGCAGGTTCAGCAGCCACAGCAACAGCATCAGCAGAATTACCAGCAGCAGATAGCTCCTCGTCAATATTATCCTCCCAAACCGAAGGATAGGCATCTTGAGACTCTGCCGATGTCTTATTCCAAGATTTTGCAAAACCTCTTTCATATTCAATTGATTCAGTTAAGAACCTTGCAGCCTCCAAGACCAGGGTAGATTCATGAGGGTTACGATGTTAATGCCCATTACGAGTTCCACTCCGGAGCTCCTGGCCATAGTACTAAAAACTGCAAGGCTTTTAAACCTTTTATTTAGGACTTGATAGACTCCAAGGAAATCAATTTCGCTCCGACCCCGAACGTGTTGCGAAACCCCATGCCTCAGCATGGAAGGACCGTGGAGCCATTGATAATGGTGAGTGTTTGAATCTGATATATGATGTCAATGTTTTGAAGACTTCGTTGTTAGCTGTGAAGGGTTGTCTGGCCAGGAAGAATATATTTCCGGGTTGCAAAGAGGGTTGTTCAGATTATGAAAATTTTGTTGATGGTTGCAACCGATTGAGATCAGGGATACAAATAATGATTGACGAGGGCAGTATTCAATTTGACAGAATCGTGAAGGAAGATGAAGTCTCAATAGTGACTATCTACTATAATCCAGCACAAATTCCAACATCAACAAAAGTGGCACCTGTAACATTTACCATTCCTGGGCCAATTCCGTACCAAAGCGAAAAATCCTTCATGTGGTACTATAGGGCCAAAGTTTACTATAATTGTCAGAAGTAGGATGTGACCTCTTCCAGCTTAGCTCAGCACTAAGTTGAAAATGTTGGAGTTGGAGGGTTCACAAGGAGTGGGAGACTATTTGTGCCTGAAACGTTAAGAAATAGTGTGTTGCCGCCAAGGGACAATGCAGAGGCCCAAGAAAGAGCAAAGGGTAAGCAAGCCATGATCAGTGATGACCCTGTACCAGAGTATGATATCACTTTTGACAAAGAAGCGAAGGAATTTCTGAGAATCATTAAAAATAGTGATTACAAAATAGTTGATCACTTACATCAAACTCCCTCTAAAATTCTAATTTTGTCCTTGTTGATGTGTTCGGACTCACACAGGAAAGCTCTACTGAAGATTTTAAACAATGCCTATGTGCCACAGGACATATCAGTAAACCAGCTTAAGACAGTGGTGTCAAGTGTGAACGCCAGCCATGGTATGGGGTTTACATATATGGAGAAAATGGTTACGAGAAGTCACCGTTGGAAAATCAAACTGGAAAGTCGATCGGAGATTTGAGCAGCCATCGATTTAAGGTAAGGGTGGGGTTCGAATTATATATCTGGGATTATGATGATTAATATGTGGGATTGGGATTTTATAATTTCTATATTGTCGGGTGTTGATTTTGTGTTGATCGTGTTGTTTTAATTTGTTGTGAAGAACATAATTTTGTGATAATTGAGTAATCGAATTTTCATAATTTATGGCTGGATTAATTGTTGAAGATTTTTTATTGATTTTTTAATTCTGGGAAAAGTTGGAATTTGGGAGGGAACCCCTAGGAAGAGGGTGGCGCAGGCCACCCTTTATCAAAGGAAGGGTTGCACAGGCCACCCATGGAGGAAGAATTGTGGCGCAGGCCAGGGCATAGGTGTGGCGCAGGCCACCCCTTGTTTCCTTAAACATGGCGCAGGCCATGTAATGTAATGGTGGGGATGGCGCGGGCCATCCATTGTGTGGGGACCACTACTATTTTGTTTTTGTTGCTAATTCATATGTTTATAATTATATTAAGTGGTAGTTAGTTTTTAAAAAATGCTTAGAGAAATTAAATATCATCTACATGATTAATAGAATTATCTAATGGGTAAGGTATCCAGATAAATAATATGTGCCTTCTCAATGTTAACCGATTTGATAATGCAAGGAATAACAATAATGTTGAGCACTTAGACATAACAGTAGCAGTAGCAAGTTTTGTATCAGAGTAGAATGTTGATGACAGTGAGAATTTAGCATGTAATGGTATTGTAGCATAATCAAATTCGATAACAGTCAGAAACTAGTAGCAAGGAGATGCAGGTATTGGTAAGTTGGAATTGAGAAGAATAAGTAGAATTTATTAGTAGTAATAACAGAAATTTAAGTAGTGCCTATTTAGACGGTTTAGCCGATATAAACGGAGAAATTAGTTGTCAGGAATTTAACGAAAATTGTCGAGTTAGTTCGGAATAATAAATAGGTGATTTTAGTCAGTGTATTTTGTTAATTAGAGTTGAATGTGTGTATTTTCTAGTATAGTTGCTTATGTTGTTTTGTCCCAGTTTGGGAGCATTTTTAAGTTGAAGGTCGAAGGACCAAGGTTGATTATTAAAGTTGTAGGTCATATGACCAACGTTGTAAGTTGTAGGCCTTTGGCCAAAGTTGAATCGTGTTGAATTAAAGTTGTTATGTTGTTTGTTGTATGTTGTTTCGAGTTGGTTATTGGTATGTGTTGTGTTGTTGTAATCATGGCATACATTGCATTGTATAAGTTGGAGCGGATGCTCACCATGTTGTCCTGGATTGGCAAAATATTTAAGTTGAAGGCTTATGCCTTGCAGATACCTCGATAACCTGGTATATTTTAAGTTGGGAGTTTTACTCTGATGGTACCACATGCATATGCATAGTCGAGTCGCATCTTGTGTTGCATTATTTATGTTGTTTATATTGCCAAGTTGATAAAGTTGTTCATGTTGCTTAAGTTGATAAAGTTGTTCACGTTGCTCAAGTTAAATAAGTTGTTTATGTAGATTTTAAGTTGATTAAGTGGTTTATCTTGATTATGTTGAGTATGTGATTCTTGTTGGATAAGTCGATTATGTTGCTAAGTTAATTATATGATTATGTTGAATAAGTTGATTATATGGTTATGTTACATGAGTTATTTATATGTTTATGTTTATAAATTCGATTATGCTATTATTAAAGAAGTTGAATACCTTGTATATGATTGTCGAAGTTGATAAAGGTGTCTATGTTGATTTTATAGTTGAAATTGGTTATGCTAATTAGGTTGATTTTAGTGATTATGTCGAAAATGTTGTATGTGAAATAAGTTGGTAAAGTATGTTGATAATTTGTGGATGATTGGTAAGATGTTGTTGTTGGATAGTACGAAAATTGTATGACTCTATCTAGCGTATTAATTATCATACTCTTGTTTATATGGTTCGATATCTCACCCCTTCGGTTTGAATGTTACCCTTGGTTGGTAACGTGCAGGTATTCCAGATTATAGTTTCTTACCTTCGTAGTAAAATCGATGTCGTCGCTCTGATACGTAACACTCGGGGGTTTAACGTTTGTTATGTCATAGTTGTTTTCTCGTTATTGTTGTTGTAGTTAAAGGTTGAAGTTGAACAGAAGAATATATTATTACAAGTTGATAAATAAATTTTTATGTCATGACTATGAAGTCGAAAATTATGAATATGTTGTTTAATAATAAAGATGTTTTGGTTTACAAAAATAAATGAAGTTGTTGTTGTCTCCCGATTTATATGTGTTATGTATCCATGTTGATATGCGATTGAATGTTGTTGTTTTTAAAGTCAAAAATGTGGCATCCTATATTGTTGTTGAATTTTTGAAACTCTAATATATGAATTTCCGCCGGGTAGATTTGGGGTGTTAAAGGAAGGATAGATCGTTACAGAGTGCGGGGAAGAAGGCATTTTCATCAGTCACTTGTCCTTATTAAAATATATAGAGATGGACGGAGAGATTGTTGAGACTCCTTATTAAGCCTTCAAGCCATTCAGAACCGAGGGTACATCATCATCAGTTGCCTTAGCAGAGGATAAGAAGAAATGAGTGTCTTTCTTATCCCACAAACAGGCCTTGGAGGTTATGGAATCAGGTACGAATGAAGGCTGGGGAAAAATGATTGAAGTCCCAGAGAAGAAGGATATGTTCAGGATTGGTTATAATCTTGACTAGTCAAGCCAAGTAAGAGCGCTAGAGGTCGGAAAGGCCCGATTACTTTCACGAGTGCAGGATGGGTTGATCATGGCAGCATCTGTATAGTGTAAGATGAAACGGTTGATAGTGATTATGAACTGGACGGGTGGATAAATCCTTGTGTCCCGGGTGTGCAAATCAGTAATTGGTCAACTGAAGAAATCGTCTCTGTCACTCAAACGCAAGAGTAATAGTTTATGTTTCTATTCTTTTGTATGAAAGCTCTATGCCTTGCCCGGGACATAGTAGCTCATTGTGAGGGTTCATTGTTTCATAATGCAATAATACAATCATTAATAAAGTGGGCGTTTTGGCATTCATTCATGGTGTTCCTTGTCTTTCATTTTATTTTTGTTTTAAAATAAATGGCAATGTTTTTTCCATGTCTCCCATTTTTTTCTAAAATCTAGCATGAATCATAATTCATGCAGATGTACCCCATCGGGTCTCATTAGTGATGATCTTATTATGGCTCAATATGACTTCGACAATCCAATTTACCTAGTCGACGAGGAAGGTGAAGAAGATTATGAATTACCCGAAGAGTTAGCCAGAATGCTCAAGCAAGAGGATAGGGTGATTCAGCCGTACGAAGAGGCCATTGAAGTGGTGAACCTGGGTACTGAAGAGGACAAGTAACTGGTCTTACTAGGATATGCCAGGGTTGGACACTGATATCGTAGTGCACAGGCTGACACTCAAAGAAGATTGTTCGCCGATAAAGCAGAAACTAAGAAGAACTTGACCTGATATGGTTATCAAAATCAAGGAGGAGGTTCAAAAGCAGTTTGATGTCGGGTTCTTAGCTGTGACAAGTTATCCCCCATGGGTTGCAAATATTGTTCCAGTTCCTAAAAAAGATGGTAAGGTCAGAATGTGTGTGGATTATCGAGACTTGAATCGGGCGAGCCACAAAGATGATTTCCCATTACCGCACATTGATGTGCTAGTTGACAAAACTACCCAATTCTCTGTGTTTCCTTCATGGACGCATTTTAAGGCTACAGTCAGATCAAGATGTCGCCAGATGACATGGAGAAGATAACCTTCATCACCCCATGGGGTACCTTCTGTTACAAAGTGATGTCGTTCGGTTTGAAAAATGCTGGGGAAACATACCAACGGGCAATGGTGACTATATTCCACGACATGATTCATCACGAGATCGAGGTCTACGTCGATGATACGATCACAAAGTCACAAACAGAAGAGGAACATTTAGTCAACCTAGTCAATCTATTTGATAGGCTTCGGAAGTTTAAATTGAGGTTGAACCCAAATAAGTGCACATTCGGGGTACATTCTGGAAATTTTTTGGGCTTTATTGTTAGTGAAAGGGGGATTGAGGTCGACCCCGCCAAGGTAAAAGCAATTCAGGAGATTCCTGAGCCGAGAACCGAGAAAGAAGTATGTGGTTTCTTAGGGAGGTTGAACTACATTGCACGGTTCATTTCTCACCTAACAGCTACGTGTGAAACTATTTTCAAGCTTCTGAGGAAGAATCAAGCCATTAAGTGGAATGATGATTGCCAGTTAGCTTTCAACTGAATCAAGGAGTATCTGCAAGAACCTCTGATTCTCATACCTCCAGTGCCAGGGAGACCTTTGATCATGTACCTCACAATGCTCGAGGGATAAATGGGTTGTGTACTGGGTCAGCATGATAAGTCTGGTCGAAAAGAGCACGCAATCTATCACCTTAGCAAAAAGTTTAACGACTGTGAGACACGATACTCACTACTCAAGAAAACTTTTTGCGCTTTGGCATGGGATGCTCGCCGACAAAGGCAGTACATGATGACTCATACCACTTTGTTGATTTCAAAGATGGAACCCGTTAAATACATCTTTGAAAAGCCAACTTTGATCGAAAGAGTAGCTCATTGGCAGATGATTCTGACAGAATACGACACCCAATATACTTCATAAAAAGCTATCAAGGAAAGTGTGTTGTCAGATTATTTGGACCAACAACCGATTGAGGACTACCAGCCAATGGAGTTCAAGTTTCCGGATGAGGATATCATGTTCCTCAAGTCGAAAGACTGTAAAGAGCCACTCCCGGAGGAGGGACCAGACCCCGAATCCAAATGGAGTCTGATGTTTGACAGAACCGTTAACAAAAACAGAAGCGGAGTTGGTGTTGTTATTATCTCACCAGAAGGGATCCATATGCCTTTCACTGCCCGATTGACATTCGATTGCACCAACAACGAAGCATGAGGTCTGTATAATGGGGATCGAGAAAGCAATTGGTTTGAGAATCAAGAACCTCGATATCTTTGGTGATTCGACTTTAGTTACCAATCAGGTTAACAGAAAATGGTTGGTTCATCAACCTCATCTAACTCCTTACATGGACTATACCAGAAGGTTGTTAACTTCCTTCACGAAAGTTAAGCTGCACTATGTACCTCGGGACGAGAACCAATTTGTTGATGCTTTGGAAACCTTGTCTTCCATGATCAAGGTTCACAATGAGAACTATGTGCCTGAAATCTATGTGTCTCGTCTTGATAGACCAACATATGTGTTTGCAATTGATGGGGCTGATGATAACAAACCTTGGTACTATGATATCAAGCAATTCCTGAAATCTTAAGAATACCCAGCAGGGGCATCCAGTAAAGACAAGAAGACCCTTAGGAGGTTGGTAGGCGGGTTCTTCTTAAACCAGGATGATGTGCTCTATAAACGGAACTTCGACATGGTCTTGCTCAAATGCGTGGATAGACACAAAGCAGCCATGCTAATGCAAGAAGTTCACGAAGGCTCCTTTGGTACCCATGCTGGAGGACATGCTATGGCAAACAAGCTTCTGAGGTCGGGGTATTATTGGATCACCATGGATCTGATTGCTGCAAGTACTCCTGCAAGTGCCACAAGTGCCAAATTTATGCTGATAAGGTGCACGTGCCACCAAATTCGTTGAGCATCATGTATTCACCATGGCCCTTCGCCATGTGGGGCATTGATATGATTGGCAAGATCGAGCCCATTGCTTCTAACAGTAACCACTTCATCCTAGTTACCATAGACTATTTCACGAAGTGGGTCGAAGCGGCGTCATATGCCAATGTCAATAAACATGTGGTAGCCTGGTTCATCAAGAGGGATATTATTGTCGCTCCCGGGATTTCCATCTTAGTACAAAAGCGAAAGTGGCGCGGAAAAGTCAGACTTGCCAGCCAGGCATTTTTATCCCGAAGGAACAGGAAAGGTAATGCTGCACAAACCTGAGGAAGAAGGAAAGGACAAGGTCCTGCGAACCAAAGATCTGGGTTCGGGAGTCGGTTACGACCTGGGAAGATATTAGCACCCCAGGTCATCTGTTGTACCCGACGGGATCCATGCTTGTGTTGTTTGTTTCAAAGGGTGAGAAATAAGAATGTTGTTGAACAAAACCACTGACTGGAATGGAAGTGAAAGAGGGAACTGGAAAAAGAGAACGAAAAGAAAAGGGGAAATGTAGGGAAAATAAAGAATGTGCTCGAACAGGCCCTACCTCGCTGGCTACGTACCTCATCGGGAATATGAGGATCAGAGTCGACGTAGTTCGCCTAACTAAGGCGGGAACTATTTATGCGTTTTAGAGTTGAACTGCGTATGTCTATGCTCAGGCGTTGCAGGCTCGTCTGGTACGAGTGCGTAACCGTCTTGCAAATGAGATAATTCGTTGCAATTTCGCGTTGAGAGTGAGTGAGGTGAGAAAAGAATTCCCGCAGGAAAAGACGATTCTTTTTTGCTTATTTTTTCTTTTAAAGAAGTGTTTTCTATTTATTTTTTGTGAACCTTCCCATACTAAGACTTGTTCATCGTGGTAGATGACTTACACCTCGCCCCGAAACAAGACGTATATAGGTAACCCACGGCAAAGTCTCGTATTGTATGAGAAAGTCAACCTTTATTAGGTGTTTTTTACTTTTCTTTGAGATGAGAAAGAGAAAGCAAAAGCGAACCAAAGGCAAAAGTCTAAGGGGGAGACTAAAGTTCCTAGTGTTATCATGCATGGATGAACCTAGGTTAGTGCGGTTTTCTAATCCTAATGTGAGAAGGAAAAGAGAAACGAATTAGAATACAACTTACTTCCTAGTGAATCTAAGTTGATTCCAAAGGGGAATTAGCATGAAGTTGTGTGAAAGTTAAACACAAAAATGCTAAAAAAAACACCTAAACTTTGAAAGCATAAATGAATGTAAAAGGATTAATTTGTGCGGACATACCTTTACCTCCCTACAAAACAAAGGTTAGCATGGTAAACATGAATAAGAAATGAGGTAAACAATTACCAAACAATTCCTAATGGATCTAGGACCTAAACTAGACTCAAGCCTAAGTTTAAAGGACCTAAAAGATGCAAAGCAAGAATCCAGCAGCCTATTCTAGCTCCTAAATGCACAAATAGAAATGAAATGCAATGCAAAATAGATACAACTTTCTTCAGCTAACAGTCATCATGCAAAAAAGGTGTAAAAAGTGTAAAAATGCAACAAACACCATACATTTTACAGCTATTGCAAGAAAAGACAGCTATGAAATGCAAAACAGATTTAGATTCATTTTTAATTATGCACACAATGATAATTTTAATGCACAAACATCACAAACATGATCAAATGGAATCAACATGAAAGATCAACATGGATTAATGAACATGATTATTTACAGTGACTTGTTTGTTAAAGAATGCACAAAAATGACAAATATGAAACAAGTATGTATTTACGTTTTGAGCACATAAGCAAAAGGGATGAAAGTGTGAACATGCATCAATTAAGAATTAACAATTAAACATGCATTGATACAAAAATCAGAATTGATATCAAAGATTTGTGATCAAAATGCAAACAAAATGCAAGAATGAATATGCATATATGATCATATATTTTCAAGTGAATCATGGCATGGCATTAACACTCAAACAATTAGAAGCCAACATGCATTTCAAAGATGATGCAAAATAGAATATGAACATTCATTTACATGCTAATTGGTGGATTTGAACCTAGCAACAACCTATACAAATTATTTCATGCACAAATAGCAAATAAAGCAAAATACGCAAAAGTAGTGAAACACGTGTCGGAACGACTCAAAATGATGGAATCATGCACCTAAAGTAGTCTTGAACATTCCCTAAAATCATGATCTATCAAGCTAAGGGGATTAAACGAATGATGTAATGCAAATGAGTCATGAAACAAACAAATGTTTTGAGTTCAAACAGCGTTAACCGGTTAACGTTATTGGTTAAATGGTTAACGCCCTTAAGTTTTCAAAACTAGTGGTAAATTACAAATTGTTAACCAGTTAACCATATGCGTTAACCGGTTAACACTTAACAGAATGCAAAAATCCAGCTATGCAGAAGCACTTTTGTTCTCAAACCTACTTCTAACAATCCCTAACACATACATGAAAATGCTAGCAGAAATTTGTAGCTTAAATAAGGTATTCTAACACCTATTAGCACCTATAATGAGCTACAAATCTAGTTACCAACAATCAAAACTAGAAAAACACAATCAAATCATAACTGAACGTAAAAAGATCAAAATGCAAGCATAACGACAAGCAATCGAAGAATTCTAATGCGGCGAGATGAAGATAATAAATTAAACGCGAAGCGGTTTCAAATTACCAACCTACAAAGTGGAGGATTGTTTTGGTGAGTGTTGCGGTGTAGATCGAAACGTAAGTGAAGAAGAAAATCGAAGATCCACGTAAGTGCAAAATAAATGCGATTGATGATGCTTCTTGATGAACACTTGCACAATTACTTCCAATAATCCGAAATCGATCCAAAAACAGAAGCATTTCTTCAACAAGCTTCCAAAATTGATGATTGATGGAGGTCTAGCTTCAAGTTCTTCAAGTTTCAATATAAAACCTGAAGAACTTATATGGAGGAGCTTTGGTGAAGGTTGAAAATGGAGGAAAGTTGAGAGAAATGAGAGATTTGGAAAATGAAATGATGAAGATGAAGTTGGAAAATGAGGAATAAGGTTGGAACCCCTTGATTTGGAGTGATTAGGACTTATATAGAGTGTAGGCATGGACTTAAGTTTGGGTATGGAGATTGCTTGGGTATTAGGTTAGGTTTGGACTTAGGTATGGAGTTAGTTAAAGTTGGTTAGGGTTTAGGGAATATTCCTTAAAAGAGTGTGGAAGGGTCTAGAATATGGTAGACATTTCTAGTGAATGAAGTGTAAATGTGTAACACGGTGGGAGAACTGACTTTTAGTTATGTTGCGGATAGCAAGAGTCGCTACCGACTTTTATTTTATCCAAAGGAAAGGACATAAAAGAACAGGAAAGACCTTAAAGATTTTTGGGTTTGGGGGGTAGGTTATGTAAAGGGAAGGTGTTAGCACCCTTTACATCCATGGTTATCCATGGGCTCTTAGTTACTTAGCTCACTTTAAAATGTTTTTGAGAAATGTGGTGTGTGTTTAGAAATTTTCTTAAGTACTTTATAATGATCCATGTACGGATATATATAAAGCCTTTGTTTTGAAAATTTGTTTGAAAATGTGAAGTGTTTGAAATGTTTTTGAAAAGTGAGCAAGTACATAAGAGGAACCTACCCTAAGTTAAGTCTTTTCTGTTCTTAAATATCCTTTAACTGGTAAGACTATCCCTATTATTAAGGAATAGGTAGTCATTACCTTGGATGTGAAGGGACAAACGTAGGGTCATCGTATGGTCATAGAAAGCAACTTTGAGGGGTGTCTTTAGCAATTCGTAGGGACTATCATCATTTATTCGAAGGGACAAGATCATTATTCCGTAGGCAACCTCGAAGGGACTTGATCTTTTAAACTGTAGGGACTTGATGATTTTTATGAAGGGACTTTGCTTAAGACACCCCTATATTCGAGGGACTTGACCATGTTTAAGGCAACTGAGAGGGGTAACTTAGGAAGTGCAAGATGGCGATCAAAGATCGACTTACGTGTGTGAGTGTTTATATTCAGGTATTTATCTTATTTTAATTATCTAAGTTCAATTTAATTACATATAAGTTATACACACCCTAAGGTTACTAACCATATAGTAAAATATTTACAAAGAAAATAAAGACGGAAAAATAAATCTATAAGCTATTACAAGGCTTTGGCAGATACATAATAGTAGGATAAAAAATAAATTATAAAGCAAGAATAATAGATATAATAAAATAATAAATAAGCAATAATAATAATAATAATAATAAAGCAAAAATAATAAAGCAATATTAACAATAAATCAATAATAATAATAATAATAATAATAATAATAATAATAATAATAAAGTAATTATAATAATAATAAAGTTAAAATAAATTAAAGAAATAACAATTAAACATTTAATTTAAAAAGAAAAAGTTTAAGTTAGACAAGTTAGATTTTTTTAGAAGTTCTTAGAATTAGTATATAAAAAAAAGAAATTAAGTTTAGAGAAAAACAATTAAAGATTATTAAGAAAACTTTTAATTATTTACATTATATGATTATTACTATTATAGTACAATTAAGAAAATAATATTATTAATATACAAAACATAAAGTAAAAGAATTATTAAAATTAAAATAATATTTACAAATTAAATAAATATTATAGAAAACTATTAAATTATTAAGTTAGTAGGTTATTTATAAATTATATACAATATTTTAGAATCATAATTATTTAATTATAAAAAAAAGTCAATTAGATTTTACTTACAATTGTATAAAAGAATGACAAAAATTTTAGAAGTTAAAAGAAGAATTAGAAAATTTGATTATTTGATTATTTACTTACAAAATATAATTATGATAAAAATTATATACAAAATACTATTATTATTATAAGAAAAAGTTTATTGATTAATTAGTCTCTTTTTTTTAATTAATGATCTAAGTCCATATTGATTTTCATTCAGTTCTTGGCACGCCCTAAATTACTAACCACGCAGGGAATAATAAAAATAAATAAAGGCAGAAATTTAAAGGCAGAAAATAAAAATTCCTACACTATTACATGGCTGAGGCAGTTACATAATTATATGGCGAAAAGTAAAACTGAAAATATTACAAGTTAAAACTTAAAATATTACAAGGGAGAAGCAATTACATTGTATGAATAACATAAACATGAGCAAAAATAAGAAATAATAACAGGGTTGTTAAGGTTTGTGGAAATGTTTATGGTTTAAAGGAAATAACACGGTTAAAGTTTTAGGTTTGAAATTTAGAGTTTGTGGCGGAATTGTCAAGGTTTAGGAAAAAAATCAAGGTAGTTAGTTATCTGTACAGATCTAAATATATAACATAAAAGAAAATGGAAAAAACAAAAACGACGTTGCTAACGCAAAAAAATGCGATCATCGCAATTGGATCGGATCAACATAAGTGTCACGCCTCATACACATAAAATGTGCGAACAGCGTATCGACACGATCCGATCTGAACATAATCAAATAATTATAAAAAAATTAGAATTAACAATATTAAAACAAAACTGTAAAAACAAAATAAATAAAAACTTTATATATATATATATATATATATATATATATATATATATATATATATATATATATATATATATATATATATATATATATATATATATATAACGAATATGCAGCCAATTCTATATATGTATACATAAAAACAACGTTTTATATTCTTTGTTACCTGTGATGTATTAACAAAATAAGAGCAACAAATATATATATTAACAAAAGCAACGTTAGTTAAGATATTAACAAAGTGTAACAAAAGCAACAAATATATATATTAACAAATATATATGTATATATAAAACATATGAATGTTATAGGAATTTATATATATATTACGTACCAATCAAAGTGCAATTGGAAAGTAAAGCTGTTGCAGGAATGTTTTTCTTCTCTCTTTTCTGTCTTTCTTCGGTCTCCTCTTAACAGCAATAACACGTTAGGTATATATAGGGACCAATTAGGGTTAATGTAAATGAGCCTAAATATTTATTTTGGAATCCAATAAAATATTAATATAAATAATAAAATAAAGTTTAATATAAATAGTTAAAACTAAAATAAAAACTAATTAACCTATTTATTTATTCTAGACCCAATAAAATATTAATTTAAAAAACAAATAAAGTTTTAATAATTAAATTAGTTAAAATAAAATAAAAAACTAATAATCCTATTTATTTATTCTAGACCCAATAAAATATTAATTTAAAAAACAAATAAAGTTTTAATAATTAAATTAGTTAAAATAAAATAAAAAACTAATAATCCTATTTATTTATTCTAGACCCAATAAAATATTAATTTAAAAAACAAAATAAAGTTTTAATAATTAAATTAGTTAAAATAAAATAAAAAAACTAATAATCTTATTTATTTATTCTAGACCCAATATAAAAATAAATAGACTCAAAAAAATAAAATTCGGGCACCAAAATGCTCGAAAAAATAAAATGAATACGTCAAAATAATCAGCGCGAAATAAATGACTCGGAAAAATACAGCGTTTGGTCGGATTTTGAAATAAAAATTATGACCGTTTAAACTGCTCAGACTGATCAACATATGACCAAAAATAGTCGTAAAAATATTTTTAGCATGTCAAATTAAACCACGTGAACCGCAGATTAATGTTACCGACATTTGCAAACTTAAACTTGACATTTTTTCGTCGACTAATTTTAGGCATAGTTAAAAAGTTAATTTGACCAGTCTGTTTGTAAATTCCGAGAAATTATTCCGGCTAATATTAAGACAGAAAAAAAATGTTATGCTATGATGATGATGCAAATGAATGTGAAACAAAAAAATTGGTTAGAGTTAAAAAATAGAGGGCAAATTTTGGGGTGCAACAGCTGCCCCTGTTCAATTTTCTGAAACCTGAGGGGTTAGATTGGTATATGTGCCATTCGTGACCTGGAAGGTTGAAGGGGATTGAACACAAAAGCCCAAAAATTTGCCCTCACCAGTGCATAGAATAATACCGATGTTTAGTTGTATATGCTTGAGTGGGCTTAAAGATGCCACTTGGAGGAACTGGAGATGGGCTTAGAGATGCCATTCGGAGAAAAGTTCTTCAGATATATTTCTTTGAGAGGAAAGCAATGCCAAATATGAAGATCTAGCCTTTGGGTGGATAAACAACGGCCCCAGGTAACAATACGGCTTTTGAGAAGATAAACGACGTCTCAAGATAGCCCTCGGGAAGATAAACGACGTCCCAAGATAATGAGATAACCTTTGGGTAGAGAAACAACGGCCCAAGGTAACAATGTGGCTTTTGAGAAGATAAACGACGTCTCAAGATAGCCTTCGGGAAGATAAACGACGTCCCAAGATAATGAGATAACCTTTGGGTAGATAAACAACGACCCAAGGTAACAATATGGCTTTTGAGAAGATAAACGACGTCTCAAGATAGCCTTCGGGAAGATAAACGACGTCCCAAGATAATGAGATAACCTTTGGGAAGATAAACAACGGCCCAAGGTAACAATATGGCTTTTGAGAAGATAAACGACGTCTCAAGATAGCCTTCGGGAAGATAAACGACGTCCCAAGATAATGAGATAACCTTTAGGAAGATAAACAACGGCCCAAGGTACCAATATGGCTTTTGAGAAGATAAACGACGTCTCAAGATAGCCTTCGGGAAGATAAACGACGTCCCAAGATAATGAGATAACCTTTGGGAAGATAAACAACGGCCCAAGGTAACAATATGGCTTTTGAGAAGATAAACGACGTCTCAAGATAGCCTTCGGGAAGATAAATGACGTCCCAAGATAATGAGATAACCTTTGGGTGGATAAACAATGGCCCAAGGTACCAATATGGCTTTTGAGAAGATAAACGACGTCTCAAGATAGCCTTCGGGAAGATAAACGACGTCCCAAGATAATGAGATAACCTTTGGGTGGATAAACAACGGCCCAAGGTAACAAGTTGTTGATGAAGTTTGTCTGTTGGAGAATTAATCTGAAAAACAAGATTAGTTCGATGCAAATATCATGATGTATATAACGTTCTGCAAGATAATATTAGTTTATGCATTATGTATGCATGCATAGTATGATGCACTTAAGTAATGTATTATGTACTTATGGATATATATGTTATGGTATGATGTAAATGATGTATGTATGCATCATGCAGCTTGAAGCGTCTGGATATCTTCGTATAACAACTGCTGGCCAGGGACAATAAATCCCGATTTGTTGCTGAAGAATATGAGGAATTCGTCTTGTTTGATAATACAGTGAAGAATATGAGGAACTCGTTCCCGTCTCGTTTGATAACATAGTATTCATAACCTCCCGTCTTCGTTCGTCGTACTTTTATTGAAGGAATAAGTTCCTGAGTATCCGTCTGAGGATAAAAGAGATGGATATAAATTCCAGGGGAGATGTGACTCGAAGTATTTATGAAGATGGATTTGTCCTACTGGGGGACTTGTAGCTGTCTGGTGGGGATGAACCGGCGAAGCTTCGTTGAATTCCTTCCCTCGTTCGTCCTTAGTAAATACTATTACTGCATTTTCATGCATTTCTGGTAAACATCAATCATATTCAAAAGCATACATACATTCAAACACAACCACTAGACGTTTTTCGCTTTAGTAAAAGAGGAAAAGTAATCCTGAATAAAGAGGGAAAAGTAAAGCTGAACTCGAAAACAGAATCGTTTCAACTTTGAGAGTGTATAACCAATTGGATTTAGAACTCCTGATATTCTTAACTTTCCTGAATACCTTCCCAGAAATCCTCATAGCTGGATCTAAAGACATGATACTGACACCATCTGATACTACTGGCGTAGACAATTAATTTCCACAATGGCTTCTGCTGAGAATCCAATATCAAGGTAATACAATGAGAGGAACGTGTCTTCAAATTGTGATGGACCATATACGCTCCGGATATTAGATTTGAAAAGAAATCATTGCCCCTTGGTTGAGGATGAATTGTCCTATAATGGAAGTATCTGAATGTAGTTACCTCAAGAGAAATAACCAGAATGCCCCACAATAATATGCCCCTGACATCATGAACTTTATAATGTTACCCTGGGTAATTCAAATATACGAGGAGAGTTTCCCCTGACTATTAAGCATTGTTGAATCTGGACCTGATTGCCCCGAATGGATTGAACAATAACTTGGTACGCCCCCTTGATTGGGAAACAGTGACTATGCCCCTAGAATTATGAACTCTGTAATATTACCCTTGGTAATTTAGATAGATGAGGAGATCTGCCCCTGGCTATTTAAACATAGTTGAATCCTGTCCTGATTGCCTGAAATGAGTTAGGTAGTATCATGGCCTGCCCCCTTGATTGGGAGATAATGACTATGCCCCTTTGTATACATGGGCTTTGATCCAGGAAGCAACTTTGTTTATCAGAAAGACTTTGGTTTATTGAACATTCATCCTGTAAGTTTCTCTGTTTATCAAACACTCAGGTATATGCAAACAAATATATTCAAAAATGCAATGCTTATGTCTGTCTTGAAGTTTTGAAAAAAAAAAGTTATTTTAGAAAAACAATTTTTGTGAAAACTGTGATATTAACTCAAGTTTTATAATAAGCCCTAAAGGAGTCAGGATACCTTTTTGTGGCAATATGCTTTTGAACTAACCATGCTTCAGTTAGGACTTTTAAAGGGTTGTAACGTGGTCTGGTTCATGGTTTAAAAAACAAAGGATAAAGGCTCAAATTTTATTTGTACCCAACCCAATCTCCATGATGTTCTTCAGTCCTATGTTCGGTTAACTTATGTATTGAGGCTCAAAGGAGTTTGGAATTGTAACACTGACATTTGTGAGGGTTCAGAAACCAAAAATTTATTTGAACATTCAGTCATCTTTCTTTGTTGAGGATTCATAATGACCTCTTTTTTCTTTTGACTTTGTTATATCTTCTTTTTTCCTGAACTGTTTATTTCAAGGTTACAGTCAGCGGGATGTCTTAATTTTTTACTAAGTCTCCTTCATAGGTTTTGACTTATTGAGCTTTTTCTTTTGCTGGATATTGACTGTTAGGTTTAATGATTACAGAGAACCATCATTAGTTGTGCACAACACAGATAATTGGCATATTTGAGTTAACCGAGTAACTACCCTGCCCCGGGTTATGAATAAGGGTTTTAATTTGTGCGAGAATAAAAACTCCTACTTCATAGGCTCAAAAGGGTTGACTAGGGATTAACTTCCTTATATCTCCACTGTTTAGGAATTGAAACAATGCCTGTACATCGTCAGCATAGTCTGTTCAAAAGCATACTGCATAAGATTATGGTATTGTTTTCGTCATCCTCCCTCTACAGGCTTATAGCTTTATTAGGAGTTAAATATCACAAAATAGAAATATGAAGCATAGTTCAAAATATAGTGAAACGAATGGATTAATTCAAGACAAACATATGCAATGCATTAATGAAAACAAAAGTTTAACATAATAGTAAGTGTTTAAACAAACAAAAGAAATTACAAATGAAAATTCAAATGTTCTCAAAGCCTCTTCCTCTAAACTCGTCACTCCAGTTATCTGGAAACTTTGATGCTTGATGGACGATAGAAGAACTCAACCTGGCCTTCTGGAGTAACCTCGAGTATTCCTTCGTCAATTAGGTCTTGAATCTTATTCTTCAATGTCCAACAGTTATTTGTGTCGTGTCCGGGACTGTCGGAGTGGTACATACACCTTGCTTTGGGATTATAGCGAGGAGATGAGGTATTAGGATTTTTAGGAGAATTTTCCAAGGAAATTAGCTTCATTTCCAACAAGCATTGCAGCATTTGTGGCATTGGCGTGTTGAATTTGATGAACTGTCTTTTATATTCCTTGTGTCAAAGTGGATTAACCTTACAAGGCCTTTTTTCTTCCATTGAGGAACAATCAGTGGTAACCTGTCTCTTTCCTTCTCTTATCCTTACTTTCCTTTCAGCCAAGTCGGCTTGTTTCAATGAAGGTTGACTGATGATTAGATTCCCAACTCTGTTATGCCGAAGCTTATTGACAAAGCTTCTCAGCTCTTCTTGCCCTTGGGCCAAACTCTGGATAAGAGCCATTTGGCCATTCATTTGGATCCTCATCTCTGCCATCTCAGCTTATAGTTGTTTCAGCTGATCATCCTTGTTGTCCTCAGGATTCTTCTTCTTCATGTCCTTAGAGAGGAGTGCTTTCAACTCTTCTTGCCCCTTGGACAAATTCAGAATCACTTCTTGAAACTGAGCATTCTGAGCTTGAAGATCTTTGACAGATTGTTCGAGAGCCATTTCTGCTGAAATAAACAGCGAGAAGATAAGATACATGTTCATAAGAAACCTGTGATGCAATGATATGGTATGTAAATGCATATGCAATGTTTTCAAGGACCGCATGATTTAAATTTGTTTAAACAACCAGAAAGTAAACTTTTATTAGTAATCAATAAACTTGTTTGCCCCTTAGGCTTACAATAAAATGAAATGAATACAAAAAAATGGGGTTTTAAGTCTCCCATGGACGTTTCCTCTTTGTGTTGAGGTATGAGTTGAGGTTCCACTCCTCGTGAAGTTGTTTTGTTAGCTCCAGGATTCTTTCTTGACTTGCTTTGTAATGAGTCTCAAAAGTATCTCTTTGCTCCTTCAACTGGATCCAGGACCTCTGTAACTCTTCCCTGTCAGTGGGAATGTCTGGATGAAGGATGATATAAGAAGTATCTCCTTCAGCAACTGGCTCCATGGTAACTGGCAGGATGGCAGGATATAGCATCATAAGAGTCTGAGCACGAGATCGCACCCATCTGAGATAAGGTTCCATAGGAATAGTGTACTTGGGTTCTAGAGTCTTGCTGTCAACCTTGTTCACTTTACCCCATGCTCGTATGAACCTTTGACGGTAACCTTGTAGATCGTTGTCGTAGTCGAACATGATACCCTGAATAAGCATGTCATGAGGACCATCACTCCGAGCGTAACCAAACTGACATAGAGCTAAGGAAGGGTTGTAGGTAATGCCCCCTCTTATGCCAAGGAGTGGCACATTAGGGAATTCACCACAACGATCAATGATAGTAACATTCTCCATAGATCTAGAGCACCAATGAATATTTGAATGAGAAAGTGACATAATCCTCTTAGACCACCTTAACCCTTGTTCATTCTTCATCACTGATCGAGGAAGGTGAGAAATAAACCACCTAGACAATAGAGGTATACAACACATCAGAGTTCCTCGTGTCTTCGTAGTACGGGTATGAAGAGAGTGTAAGATGTCTCCAAGTAATGTAGGCCCTGGATTATGAGTCAGAAATATGTTGATGGCGTGCACGTCTGTGAACTGGTCTGGATTGGGGAACAACACTAAGACATAGATCAATAGGGCTAAGATCTCCTCAAAAGCATCATAACTCATAGCCTTCAGGAACACTTGAGCTTTCTCCATCAATACCTTAGCAAGAATACCCTTAACTCCACTTCTTGTTTCTAGAACAATGTCTGATTTCTTCAAATGTAAGGCTGCAACAATGACTTCAGGTTTAAGCTCTTTTTCCAAGCCTGCGAAGGGTTTCTGATCCAGGATAGGTATACCCAGAAGCTTGGAGAACTCTTCCATTGTAGGAACCAGCTGATAATCGGGAAATGTAAAGCAATGATGTTTAGGATCAAAGAACTGAAATAGGACACTCATCATGTCTTCATTGAACCCTGAAGTGACTAGATCCAGTAGGTGACCATGCTTCTTGATGAATTGGGAGTTTTCAGAAACTTGAGAGACCAATTCCTTAAGCTTAGGAGGTATTCCTACAAAGTTGATTCGGATAGTATTCCTACGAGCGGAAGCCATGACCTGCAACAAAGAACAAAGATAAATCCCTTGGTCCTTGAAATGGTTAGTGAAAATGTTATGCTTATGATGCATGATGATGCTATGATGTTATGCTCAATCACAAACATGTGGCACACACAAACAAGTCACACCATAGCCCTAGGTTTAAAGGCTTGCATGAGGTTCAATGGTAAGTACCCTCCCCTGAAGTTAGATGGTTCATCTTGTCCTACAAAAGTAACCAGGTTCTAAGGGATCTCAATATCATTGATCCTTCACAAGGGTGGTTGTTCATAAGGCAACTTACTTGCCAACCAAAACCCCCAAAGTTTAGAATCTCAATGAGCGTAGTATCGAGTGTCAACCAACTTCAGTCTGCACCAAAGCCGGTTATCTCACTACTTTTCTAAAGGCCAAGATGGGATAACTAGGGTTCTAAAAGTTAGTTAGTGTATTGACAACATATGGCAGCCTCATATTATCCTCAACTTGACTTAAGGAACATAAGCACCAACCAAGAAGTCACACTAACTATGGCCACCAGATCAACCATATTGGTATACGCCGTACAGTTTCCTTGGTCTATTGCCATTTACCTAAGATACACTAGATCCGGGTTAGGATCTTTCACACATAAGAGCACCCAACAAGTAAAGTAAAGCAAATAGAGCAAACAAGTTTAAAGTGATCTAATTCCTAAGGGTACCCCTCTTTTATTAAATCCCCAGCAGAGTCGCCAGTTCTGTAACACGGTGGGAGAACTGACTTTTAGTTATGTTGCGGATAGCAAGAGTCGCCACCGACTTTTATTTTATCCAAAGGAAAGGACATAAAAGAACAGGAAAGACCTTAAATATTTTTGGGTTTGGGGGGTAGGTTATGTAAAGGGAAGGTGTTAGCACCCTTTACATCCATGGTTATCCATGGGCTCTTAGTTACTTAGCTCACTTTAAAATGTTTTTGAGAAATGTAGTGTGTGTTTAGAAATTTTCTTAAGTACTTTATAATGATCCATGTACGGATATATATAAAGCCTTTGTTTTGAAAATTTGTTTGAAAATGTGAAGTGTTTGAAATGTTTTTGAAAAGTGAGCAAGTACATAAGAGGAACCTACCCTAAGTTAAGTCTTTTCTGTTCTTAAATATCCTTTAACTGGTAAGACTATCCCTATTATTAAGGAATAGGTAGTCATTACCTTGGATGTGAAGGGACAAACGTAGGGTCATCGTATGGTCATAGAAAGCAACTTTGAGGGGTGTCTTTAGCAATTCGTAGGGACTATCATCATTTATTCGAAGGGACAAGATCATTATTCCGTAGGCAACCTCGAAGGGACTTGATCTTTTAAACTGTAGGGACTTGATGATTTTTATGAAGGGACTTTGCTTAAGACACCCCTATATTCGAGGGACTTGACCATGTTTAAGGCAACTGAGAGGGGTAACTTAGGAAGTGCAAGATGGCGATCAAAGATCGACTTACGTGTGTGAGTGTTTATATTCAGGTATTTATCTTATTTTAATTATCTAAGTTCAATTTAATTACATATAAGTTATACACACCCTAAGGTTACTAACCATATAGTAAAATATTTACAAAGAAAATAAAGACGGAAAAATAAATCTATAAGCTATTACAAGGCTTTGGCAGATACATAATAGTAGGATAAGAAATAAATTATAAAGCAAGAATAATAGATATAATAAAATAATAAATAAGCAATAATAATAATAATAATAATAAAGCAAAAATAATAAAGCAATATTAACAATAAATCAATAATAATAATAATAATAATAATAATAATAATAATAATAAAGTTAAAATAAATTAAAGAAATAACAATTAAACATTTAATTTAAAAAGAAAAAGTTTAAGTTAGACAAGTTAGATTTTTTTAGAAGTTCTTAGAATTAGTATATAAAAAAAAGAAATTAAGTTTAGAGAAAAACAATTAAAGATTATTAAGAAAACTTTTAATTATTTACATTATATGATTATTACTATTATAGTACAATTAAGAAAATAATATTATTAATATACAAAACATAAAGTAAAAGAATTATTAAAATTAAAATAATATTTACAAATTAAATAAATATTATAGAAAACTATTAAATTATTAAGTTAGTAGGTTATTTATAAATTATATACAATATTTTAGAATCATAATTATTTAATTATAAAAAAAAAGTCAATTAGATTTTACTTACAATTGTATAAAAGAATGACAAAAATTTTAGAAGTTAAAAGAAGAATTAGAAAATTTGATTATTTGATTATTTACTTACAAAATATAATTATGATAAAAATTATATACAAAATACTATTATTATTATAAGAAAAAGTTTATTGATTAATTAGTCTCTTTTTTTTAATTAATGATCTAAGTCCATATTGATTTTCATTCAGTTCTTGGCACGCCCTAAATTACTAACCACGCAGGGAATAATAAAAATAAATAAAGGCAGAAATTTAAAGGCAGAAAATAAAAATTCCTACACTATTACATGGCTGAGGCAGTTACATAATTATATGGCGAAAAGTAAAACTGAAAATATTACAAGTTAAAACTTAAAATATTACAAGGGAGAAGCAATTACACTGTATGAATAACATAAACATGAGCAAAAATAAGAAATAATAACAGGGTTGTTAAGGTTTGTGGAAATGTTTATGGTTTAAAGGAAATAACACGGTTAAAGTTTTAGGTTTGAAATTTAGAGTTTGTGGCGGAATTGTCAAGGTTTAGGAAAAAAATCAAGGTAGTTAGTTATCTGTACAGATCTAAATATATAACATAAAAGAAAATGGAAAAAACAAAAACGACGTTGCTAACGCAAAAAAATGCGATCATCGCAATTGGATCGGATCAACATAAGTGTCACGCCTCATACACATAAAATGTGCGAACAGCGTATCGACACGATCCGATCTGAACATAATCAAATAATTATAAAAAAATTAGAATTAACAATATTAAAACAAAACTGTAAAAACAAAATAAATAAAAACTTTATATATATATATATATATATATATATATATATATATATATATATATATATATATATATATATATATATATAACGAATATGCAGCCAATTCTATATATGTATACATAAAAACAACGTTTTATATTCTTTGTTACCTGTGATGTATTAACAAAATAAGAGCAACAAATATATATATTAACAAAAGCAACGTTAGTTAAGATATTAACAAAGTGTAACAAAAGCAACAAATATATATATTAACAAATATATATGTATATATAAAACATATGAATGTTATAGGAATTTATATATATATATTACGTACCAATCAAAGTGCAATTGGAAAGTAAAGTTGTTGCAGGAATGTTTTTCTTCTCTCTTTTCTGTCTTTCTTCGGTCTCCTCTTAACAGCAATAACACGTTAGGTATATATAGGGACCAATTAGGGTTAATGTAAATGAGCCTAAATATTTATTTTGGAATCCAATAAAATATTAATATAAATAATAAAATAAAGTTTAATAAAAATAGTTAAAACTAAAATAAAAACTAATTAACCTATTTATTTATTCTAGACCCAATAAAATATTAATTTAAAAAACAAATAAAGTTTTAATAATTAAATTAGTTAAAATAAAATAAAAAACTAATAATCCTATTTATTTATTCTAGACCCAATAAAATATTAATTTAAAAAACAAATAAAGTTTTAATAATTAAATTAGTTAAAATAAAATAAAAAACTAATAATCCTATTTATTTATTCTAGACCCAATAAAATATTAATTTAAAAAACAAATAAAGTTTTAATAATTAAATTAGTTAAAATAAAATAAAAAAACTAATAATCTTATTTATTTATTCTAGACCCAATATAAAAATAAATAGACTCAAAAAAATAAAATTCGGGCACCAAAATGCTCGAAAAAATAAAATGAATACGTCAAAATAATCAGCGCGAAATAAATGACTCGGAAAAATACAGCGTTTGGTCGGATTTTGAAATAAAAATTATGACCGTTTAAACTGCTCAGACTGATCAACATATGACCAAAAATAGTCGTAAAAATATTTTTAGCATGTCAAATTAAACCACGTGAACTGCAGATTAATGTTACCGACATTTGCAAACTTAAACTTGACATTTTTTCGTCGACTAATTTTAGGCATAGTTAAAAAGTTAATTTGACCAGTCTGTTTGTAAATTCCGAGAAATTATTCCGGCTAATATTAAGACAGAAAAAAAAATGTTATGCTATGATGATGATGCAAATGAATGTGAAACAAAAAAATTGGTTAGAGTTAAAAAATAGAGGGCAAATTTTGGGGTGCAACAAAATGTAATGTGAAGTGAAGTGGAAAATAAAATGTGAAACAAAGTGGAGAAAGGTGGAAAAAAGTGAAGAAGAAAATGTGGAGGGAATTGTGAAAGCAACCAAAATTTGAAGTATTTGCCTAAAATTCGCCCCCGTTAACCGATTAACCATATGCGTTAACCGGTTAAAGGATGAAAAACTTGATTTTCCTCCTTTAGTTGATGAGTTTGCTTGGAAATGCCTTGAATATTTTTTTGACATTATTTTTGTCTTGAGCTCCAATGATTGACAAACCTTGCTCGATCACATGCCTCATGCACATGCAAATGATCATGATTTTCATATTATTTATTTTTTTGAATGTGATGCGATGGTTGGACGATCATGCAAAATGACGAAGCATAAACCACTTGAGGTTAGAAATAAATTAAGAGGGAAAATTTTAGTGTATTACAACTGCCCATATTCAATCATTTGTAGACCTGAATGGATGATAGCAACGACTTTTAGACTTTCAGGGTATAGAGTGGTTGAATACCCGAATAAACCGGAAAATTTACACTCTGTGGGAAATGAAGTGAGTTGAGACAAATGTCACTCTCAGATGACATCTTGAAACATTTCGCTTACCTAGTACAGGACAAAAAGGGAACGAGCTCATTGTACCTTAAATGATGTCTCGAAGGGAACGAAACTATCGTACCTAGACGGAATCGGAGAGATGTGAGACCATTGTACTGAAATGGAACCATGAAAGGAACGGG
Source organism: Lathyrus aphaca (assembly GCA_963966055.1). Taxonomy (NCBI): domain Eukaryota; kingdom Viridiplantae; phylum Streptophyta; class Magnoliopsida; order Fabales; family Fabaceae; genus Lathyrus; species Lathyrus aphaca. Next base: position 238,540,236 of record OZ014525.1, read on the forward strand.
ATTATTGTACTTAAATGATAACCTGACATGTGACCATTGTACCAAAATGGAAACGGGGAAAGTGAGCTTGTTGTACTTAAATAAGACTCAAAACGAGACCATTGTACTGAAATGGAAACTCGAAAGAAACAGGAACGTTGTACTTAAATGAAAACCTGCGACGCGACCGTTGTACTGAAACGGAGATGCGAAAAGAATGAGAGACCATTGTACTTAAACTAGACTCAGCTGGGGAACCATTGTACTTAAATGGAATCGAGGAATTGAAATCATCGTACTTAGATAAGATCAAAGAAATGGGATTATTATACTTAAATGATTACTTGAGACGCGGTCGTTATACTGAAACGGAGACGCAAAAAGAATGAGAGACCATTGTACTTAAACGATACTCAAACATGAGACCATTGTACTTAAATGGAATCAAGGAATTGAAATCATCATACTTAGATGAGATTAAAGAAACGGGATCATTGTGCTTAAATGATTACCCGCAACGCAACCATTGTACTGAAACGGAGACGCAAAAAGAATGAGACTGTTGTACTGAAAAAGGACTCGGCTGGGGATCCATTGTACTTAAATGGAAACCCGAAAGAAACGGGATCGTTGTACTTAAACGATTACCCGTGACGCAACTGTTATACAGAAACGAAGACATGAAAAGGAGAGACCGTCGGTGGAATGGAGACTCAACTGGGGATAACAAACAAGACTTGGTAAAATAACCACACTGGGAAATGAACTCGGCATTCTGTGGGGATACTTTGGTCTGATGTTTCGGGCTTTTGTGCAAGGTACCGAAACTGGTTTATGCTTCATATGCATATGTTTGAATTTTTATGTGGCGTAATGCTCCATAAATATGGAAATGCTACGCGTTTTGAGGATATAAATGTAATGGTGATTACTAAATGCAAATGCAAGGGAGATCCCCTGTTGAGGAAGCAACAAGTATCATTGACAACTCCGCTGGGGAAGAACCAATTTCTGCATTGACTGTGATGAATCGACTCTGTGGGGGATAAGCAACTCTGCAGGGAGATAGTGTTAATGACACACCACTCTGAACTTCCATCCTTTCCAAAAATAAATTGGACTTTGAGATTGGAGAGCCAAGACTTTGTTGGAGATGAACTTGACTCGGGAGGTACGCTACCCGCCGAACTCCGTTGGGGAAGTGATACTCTTCTGACCCGGCTGGGGGAGTTAGATGTGTTGGTACTCTACTGAGGAAGAGACATGATGGGGGAAATCCCTTAGGTGAAACATATTATGCTTGGGGAAGAGATATGTTGGGGAATCCATCCAATGCTCAATCTTATACCTAGGGAAAAGATATCAAAGAGGGTTGGAATCCGTTTGGAAAACCCGATGGGGAAGATGGCGGACACTACAGGGCAAAGAAGAGGACTACCCGGCTCTTCTGTATCTTCATCTCTGCTGGGGAATGATGAATTATCCCGTGCTGCTGAGGATTAGAAGACTCTGATGGGGAATATTCCTTTGTTGAAGGAGAGCTCTCTGCTTGGGGAGAATGCTTTCCTTTTTCCAATTTTAACTCTACTAGGGATAACACAGAATACCCCGGGAGGGACATTTCCTGCTGAAGCTGAGAGTCTTGAATCATCTCCCGCTGGAGATAGGGAGAAGAAAGTCTCACGCTGGGGATGAGAGATTATGACATTCTTCTGTTCGAGAAGTACCATTCCTCTTGCTACTTTTCTAGAGAAAACTTCCATTTCCAATCCTGTCGGGGAGGATAGAGAACTGAGCTGAAGATATTTCCTGCTGGAAATAAGAGTTTAATCACCTCTTGCTGGGAGTGAGAGGTAGGATGTGTCTCATGCTGGATATGAGAAGTGGAAGGTGTCCTCCATTGGGGATTAGAGATAATGATACCCTCCTGCTCGGGAAGTATTATTCTCTTTGCTATTGCTGGAAATGCGATGATCTGATGTGACTTGTTGAGGAGTCACACTTCACGATCTGTTGAGGAAGAGCTTCCTGAAGTTTTGTGCTGGTAATGGATTTGCTGGCAATGCTTGTACCTGCATTTTTAATGAACACAACTGATAGTACCTGCGAAATAGAGAGTTAGTTTGGCCTTCATGCCCCGGTCCGTGTCTGAATCACCATCTTAGTTACTCAACACATCAGATGTGTGTCAACTGTTTTTACTCTCATGCACGTGTTATAAGTAATTCATGAATTTGCAAAGCAATATTTATCATAATTTGTTGGACGTTTCTACGATCAAAATGTGGTAGATGAAAAATAAAAACTCACGGGAACAAATTTGAATGAAAACGTGCCTTTATTGATTGAATAATGGATAGGCATTACAACAGGAAGCCATCCCTGGAAAGAGGAAATTGAACAAAAGGAAATTAAAATATCCTAATGGAAATGTGAAAAGCCAAGTCTCATCAAGCTCCAACCCGACTATGACTTGTATGTCCTCAAGACTCTCTGCTCGCTTCGCTTTTAAGGAGGGCGATTGAATTGATCTTCAACCTTTAGATTACCTTTGATTTCTGATGCATCATAGATGTTGCAGATCATTGTGGTTTGTTTTAGTCCCTCTTTTGCGTGGATCGCCCTTTCGGGTTTTCGGTCCACTGGGATACCCTTTTTTGCCTGAGTTGTCTAGTGTGGCTTTTCAGCTCAGCGGGTGTACATCTTTTCAGATATTTCCCTAACTTTTTCCCGAGCCTTTTATTCTGTTTTTGGCTTGCCGAGATGCCCATTTTTTCCTGGACTCTTATTCTGTTTTTGTCCAGCGGGTCTTTTACACGAAGTATTTTCTCACTGCACCTGTGTTGACAAGGGAGTGAAAGTCTTCGCCATCCATGGTTGTTAACATCAAGGCTCCGCCCGAGAAGACCTTTTTAACAACGAATGGACCTTCATAGTTGGGTGTCCACTTTCCCCTGTGATCATTATTAGGAGGAAGAATCCTTTTCAGCACCGGGTCACCTGGTATGTACCGTTGAGGGCGTACTTTCTGGTTGAAAGTCTATTTCATCCGCCGTTGATACAACTGTCCATGGCATACAACTGCTAGGTGTTTCTCTTCAATGAGGCTAAGTTGATTGTACCTGAATCGGAGCCATTCAGCTTCGTCAATCTTGACTTCCATCTTTATTCTCAACAAGGGGATCTCGACTTCAACCGGTAGGACTGCCTCCATACCGTACACAAGCAAGAACGGAGTTGCTCCTGTTGAGGTACGCACCGATGTCCGGTACCCATGCAATGCAAATGACAACATCTCATTCCAATCTTTGTACGTTATAACCATCTTCTATATGATCTTTTTAATGTTCTTGTTGGTCGCCTCGACGATTCCATTCATCTTTGGTCGATACGGCGAAAAGTTGTGATGCTCAATCTTGAAATCCCGACACAAGTCTGCCATCATCTTATTGTTGAGATTAGAACCATTGTCAGTAATGATTCTCTCGGGAATTCCATACCGGTAAATGATATCCCTTTTGATGAATCAGATCACCACTTGTCTGGTGACATTGGCATAAGAAGCCGCTTCGACCCACTTCGTGAAATAGTCTATAGCAACTAGGATGAAGCGGTGACCGTTGGAAGCGGTTGGTTCAATATTCCCAGTCATATCAATGCCTCACATGGTGAAGGGCCAAAGTGAAGACATGATACTCAGTGGATTTTGAGGTACATGGACCTTATCAGCATAGATTTGGCACTTGTGGCACTTGCGGGAGTATTTACAGCAATCAGATTCCATGGTGATCCAATAATACCCCGATCTAAGAAGTTTCGTTGCCATAGCATGCCCTCCAGCATGGGTACTGAAGGAGCCTTCGTGAACTTCTTGCATCAACAGGTATGCTTCGTGTCTATCCACGCATCTGAGTAGGACCATGTCAAAGTTCTGTTTGTAGAGAACATCATCTTGATTTAGGAAGAACTGTCCTGCCAGCCTCCTAAGGGTTTTTTTGTCTTTGCTCGATGCCCCTGTCGGGTATTCCCGAGACTTTAGAAAGTGCTTGATATCATAATACCAGGGTTTATCATCGTCAGCACTATCAACCGCGAATACATATGTCGGCCTAATTCTCGTCCCAAGGTATATAAGGTTACCAAGGCATCAGCAAATGGATTCTCATCCCAAGGTATATAGTGCAGTTTGACCTTCGTGAAGAAAGTCATCAACCTTCTGGTATAGTCCCTATATGAAGTCAAATGAGGTTGATGAACCAGCCATTTGCCATTAACTTGGTTGATGACTAAAGCCAAATCACTGAAGATCTCGAGGTTCTTAAATCTCAATTTAATTGCTTTCTCGATCCCTATTATGCAGACTTTGTACTCTGCTTCATTGTTAGTGCATTCGAATGTCAGCCGGGAAGTGAAGGGCCAATGGATCCCTTCCGGCAAGATAATGACAACACCAACTCCGCTACCGTTCAGGTTCACGACTCCTTCAAACATTAGACTCCATTTGGATTCGGGGTCCGGCACCTCCTCCGGGAGTGGTTCTTCGCAGTCTTTCGACTTGAGGAACATGATGTCCTCATCCAGAAATTCAAACCTCATTGGTTGGTAATCATCAATTGGTTGTTGGGCCAGATAATCCGACAATACACTTCCTTTGATTTCATTTTATGAAGTGTACTGGATATCGTATTCCGTCAGAATCATTTTCCATCAGGATACTTTTCTGGTTAGAGCTGGCTTTTCGAAGATGTACTTTACAGGGTCCATCTTGGAAACCAGTAAGGTAGTGTGAGTCAGCATGTACTGTCTTAGTCGGCAAGCAGCCCATGCAGAAGCGCAACAAGTTTTCTCGAGCAGTGAGTAGCGAGTCTCACAGTCGGTAAACTTTTTGCTAAGGTAATAGATTTCATGCTCTTTTCGACCAGACTCGTCCTGATGACCCTTCACACAGCCCATTGATCCTTCGAGCACTGTGAGGTACATGATTAGAGGTCTCCCTGACACTAGAGGCATGAGAATTGGATGTTCTTGCAAGTACTCCTTGATTCTATCGAAATCTTGTTGGCATTCATCATTCCATTCAATGGCCTTATTCTTCCTCAGAAGTTTGAAAATAGGCTCGCACGTGGCCGTTAGGTGAGATATGAACCGTGTAATGTAGTTCAACCTCCCGAAGAAGCCCCGTACTTCCTTTTCAGTTTTCGGCTCAAACATCTCATGTATTACCTTTACTTTCGTGGGGTCGACCTCAATCCCCCTCTTGCTAACAATGAAGCCCGACAGCTTTCTAGAACGCACCCCGAATGTGCGTTTGTTCGGATTCAACCTCAGTATGAACTTCCGAAGCCTGTCAAATAGCTTGGCAGAGTTGACCAAATGTTGTTCTTATTTTTGTGACTTCGCTATCATGTCATCGACGTAGACTTCAATCTCGTGAATCATGTCATGGAATAGAGTTACCATTGCACATTGGTATGTAACTCCAGCATTTTTCAAACCAAACGGCATGACCTTATAATATAAGGTGCCACATAGGGTAATAAATGTAGTTTTCTCCATGTCATTTGGCGACATTTTGATTTGATTATATCCTGAAAATCCATCCATGAAGGAAAACACGGAAAATTGGGCAGTGTTATCAACTAGCACATCAATATGCGGCAACGGGAAGTCATCTTTGGGGATCGCCTGATTCAAGTCCCGATAATCCACACACATTCTAACTTTACCATCCTTTTTGGGGACGGGCACAATATTTGCAACCCATGGAGGATAGCTCATTACGGCCAAGAATCCAGCGTCAAATTGCTTTTGCACTTCTTCTTTAATTTTGATGTCCATGTCAGGTCGAGTTCGTCTCAGTTTCTGCTTTACCGGCGGGCAGTCTTCTCTGAGTGGTAGCTTGTGCACTACAATATTGGTATCCAACCCTGGCATGTCCTGGTAAGACCAAACGAAGACGTCGACGTACTCTCGGAGCATGGAGATCAAACGGCTCTTGACAGGTTCTTCCAACGCGGCCCCGATCTTGACCTCTTTTCTGTCTTCCTCTATACCCAGGTTTACCACCTCAATGGCTTCCTCATGTAGCTGAATTATCTTCTCCTCTTCGTTGAACAATTTGTCTAGTTCTTCGGGCAGTTCACAATCTTCTTCACATTCCTCGTCGGCTAGGTAAATCGTATTGTCGAAGTCATACGGATAAAAAACAAGTAATTTTTCAAAACGTAGTATAGCGACAATGACTCGAATCGTCCCACAATGATTCTTATATTGTTATTAACCAACCAATTAGAACAATGGGGGGTTTGAGTTTTGATTAACATAAAAAAATTCAATTAAGTGATTATCAAAATAAGCTGAAACGGTTAATCTGCTGTTTTGATTTCCCAACTTATCATCGACCCAAATAATTCCCAATTCCTAAGCGGACTCTATTTCCTTTTCGATTATAATAACAATCAAACAAGCGTAATTAATATTATATGATAAATATTCTGAATTAAGCAAACGGATGAAATATATCAACCGTGAATTAAGCAAACACGATAAACATACGTGAATTAAGAAAACGCAATTAAAGTATAGGAACATGCAATCATCGAAATAAATCAATCTAGCCTTAGATAAATCAAATTAAGCAAACAAGATATCAAGAAGTGTCGGCGAAAACCGATTACAGCAGATTAATCCTTGGAATTAGTTCAACATAATTCGTCTCTTCGAGCGTAAAATATTAAAATCGTAAAAAGTGTATATGTGAACAGTCGCGGCTGCTAGGTTATATGGCAAAACAAAAAAAAACGTTTACAACCCAACTGGGTCAAATACATAACCCAAGCCCAATTCTAAATGACCCGAAACTAAATAAAACTAATGCAGAAGCTTCAAACAAAATTATGGAAAATATGACTCCAAATATGACTTTGGCTCCAACACGAAAGTTGTAGCTCTCTCTCTCTTTCTTAGCTTTCCGTCGACTGGTAGAACGCCTCAATCAGATTCCTGGAACTCTGATTATGATCATTTCCGTAAAAGCTGTTAAAGTTAAAAATTAAGTACGAAAATCAAATTAAGCCAAAAATAAAATAAAATAGAAAAACAAATTAAAATATAAAAAAACAAAGAAAACCAAAGAAATGCTTAAGTGCAAACATGGTAGAATGTGCATTAAAATGCACTGATCAAATTCCCCCACACTTGAACTTTTGCATTCCGAGCAAAATTAAAAATTCAAAACAGAAACCTAACATCATTTAGATACTCATTCTAGGCTACAAACTCTTCTTCGGTTAAGATAACATTGATAGGTACTAATCTTGCACACTAAGGATATCGTAAGAACACAAATCCGTAATTGTGCGGTCATAAGCCTCCCTCCTATACAAACCAATCTAAATCATGTTATTATGCCTAATCCTAACTTACTCATCCTCCTCTTTGCTCTCTTTCATTCTAGCGCAATCACATTAAGCTCGTTATCTATTCATACACATGGTAAATAAGCATGTTAGTGACTATGATCCATATCTTGTAAATATTTTAAAGTTACTTTAGCAACAACAATATTTTTTAAGGTTTCACATCCGTTAGGCTAAATGACCGGATGAAGGTCACCTAACTTAAAAGGCGGATTCCTATTCGAATTTCTTATTAAGCACGAGATCATTCACTTATTTGCATTAAGTTAATTACTTAGTGTATGATTTTTAGATGGTGTTGACTGCTTGATAAACTACTTAAGAGCTATTAAAGGATGAGAACTCATGGATATGGCATAAAAACTATTCAAAATGATTTCCATATTCAGGAGACTTAAGGTGTTAAAACGATATTGATCTTGTGAACTTTTCCCAAGTCTCCATAACTAACCTCAAAACAATCTATAGCCTAAAACTTTCTAAAAAATGCCCAGTGTTTCTAAAACAAAACAAACAAAAACAAAAACAAAAACAAAGAAAATAAATTATTCCCCCCCCCCCCCACACTTAAAAAAAGCATTGTCCTCAATGAAAGGACATAAATATAAAATAAGAGGGAGATAAAGGAAAGAACACACCCGAGTAGTCAAGGTGGATAGGTGATCACATAAGCAACATTTCCTAAAGAGATCTCTTCTATAGTCTCTTCTTCCAAAGTGGGGATCTCATAGAGTAGCTTTGGGTAGTATCCATTAATCTTGAAGTTTTTATTAGTGCCTTCACCTTTTATTCCAGGATCAAAGAAGAATCTTCAATAAGTAAAAGTGTTGAATGTGCACGTGATAATGATCTCTTTTTCTACAACTTTAAGAATCAAAGGATTAAGGGGTTTCCTCACTACTTTTGTTCCATCTTCAATTGAGATCATATGCATACTCATGGATGGGCTAATATCACAAGTTTCAACCAAAGTCCATCCAATTCCCTTATTATGTTCCTGTAATGATTTCTCTTCCTGCACAAATTCAAATAAATTATTAGGAAGTGACTTCAGCTCTAAAGAGGGTGATTTCTCGATGGATGGTTTGTTCTGGACAACCGGGGTGTCGAGAGCTTCATTGACATGACCAACTTCATTTTCAACCTCATCTGCAGTAAGAATATCAACTTGCAAGGCAACCTCAATTTCAGCACAAACAGAGCAAATTTTAGTGTCAGTACAAACATCACAAGAGTAAACATCATCAAAATCAGACAATGATGGAAAATCAGCTGCAAACAAATTAATATAAGAATCGTCAATAGTTTTAGAAGATAACTATATTTGAAAAATAGAATGTTCTTCCAAAGGCTGTTGGTTTGATCCTTGAGCTTGTTGCATGGCATTCATCGAAGTGGTAAGTTGATCAAGCTGTGTTTGCAAAGCCTGAAGACTAGAATCTATTTGTTGTTGAAACTTGACATTATTTGTAGCCATTTGGTTGATAAGGTCCTCTAGTGAAGGTGCAGAGCACACAACCTGAAATTCATTCATATGCTTATGTGGATCCTCACCTGCAAAACCATTAAAACTTGGCAACAAGTGTGTTAAACCAAATTTCAATTCGAAAGGTGCATCAACAACAGGATATTCAATACATAAAGCATTATAATTCACAAGTTCAGCCAGTTCTCTCAGACTTCTTTGATCAGCCATGATATGATTATGAATTTCAACACAGTATCAAATAAAATCAATACAGATTTAAAAAGAATGGAAAAAAAGCGATTAAAATAAAATCTAAAAAAATATAAAAGTAATGCTAAAAATCTAATTAAATCAAATAAAGCTCGCACAAAAAATTTCATATTTTTTTGAAAATATGAAAAGAGAAAATAAATCAAATATAATAGAAAAACGCAAAATTTGCAATTTTGAGGGTCGAAATCTTTTAGAATGCTATTCTAAAAGAGTATTGTTCTTCGATTTATTTCTGATTTTATGGAGAGAGAAAAATCGGAGCAAATCGAAACAGTAGCTTCCAACTTACCTGAATGGCTGGAAAACTTATCCCTATATTGCAACCGGTATTGCAACCCTGAAAATCAACAAACACAACAAAAAAGAAAAGAAAAAAACTGGCAAGAAAACTATACCTATGACTATAAAATCGGTTAATAACAACAAGAATCCCCGGCAATGGCGCCAATTTGATCCGTGTGTCGCGCACAGATCAAAAACGAGTTATTTTTTAAAAGACGTAGTATAGCGACAATGACTTGAATCGTCTCACAAGGATTCTTGATCTTATTAACTAACGATAGTAACAATTTACGGGGGTTTTCAAATTTGATTCAAAATGGAAGAAGAAAAAGTGATTAAAATTAAGTGATTATAAAATAAGTTAATCTGTTGTTCGATCTCCTACTTATCATCGATCATATAATTATCAAGCCCTAAGCGGATTCTAATCCCTCTTCGATTATAGAACCAATTAACAAGCGAAATTGATACTATACGAATTACACTCCTCTTATCCGAATTAAGCAGACGGATTAAAATAATCACGAATTAAGCAAACATGATTATACGCAGATTAACAGTAAAGCTACGATAATAAGCGATAAAAATCAAGGAATGTCAATCAATCGAAACAAATCAACATCATTCTATATAAATTGGATTAAGCAATCAAAATATATAGAAAAAAATATTGAAAGAGAAAAGAAATTGAATTGATAATTATAATAACCTCAAAGTTATGGAAGTACGGTTACAGCAGACCAACCTTCGTGATTAGTTCTCCATAGAATTCGGCAAAAGCATAAAAAATATTCGTGAATAGTGAAGGTGAAAAAAAAGGTTTTTTTCCACAGTAACACGGCTGCTCTAGGTATACGAAAGTATCACCAATTCCTTTTCTAACCCAACTAGGTCGGAAACATAACCCAGACCCATAAAACGACCTGAAACAAATTATTTTCTAAACTCAGAATTCGGATTCTGACTTCCACGACTTATTTAAGACTCATGCACTCCGAATCAGATTTTTCACAAAACATAAAATTTGTAGCTCTCTGTCTCAGCTTTCCATCGACTGGTAGAACGCCTCAAGCCGATTCCCGTAGCTCCAGTTATGATCATTTTAGTGCAGACTACTAAAGTTGAAAATAAAGTGCGAAAATCAAATAAGTGCAAAAATAAACTAATTTATAAAAACACATTAAAATAGAAAAGTAATCAAAGTAAAGTATGGAAATGCATAAGTGTAAACATAGAGGAATGTACACCAAAAGGCACTAATCAAACATTTGCATGAATGATGATTCATGCTATATTTTAGGAGTGGGAGACATGGAAAAGTATTGCCATTTATTTTTTTAAACAAAAAATGAAAATGAAAGACAGGGAACAACATGATTGAATGCAAAAAGGTCTATTTTATTAATGATTATGATATTGCAATATGACCAATAAACCCTTACAATGAGCTGATATGCCACGGGCAAGGCATAAGGCTTGAATACAGGAGAATAAAAACATAAAACCATTACTCTTCTGGCTGAGTGACAGAGATGATTGCTTTGACCGACCAGTTATTGAGTTGTGTCCCCAGAGCACAAGGTTTTATCCACTCATCCAGTTCACATTCACTATCAACCACTTCTTCCTACACTGCACAGACGTTATCATGATCAAACCATCCCGCACTGGTGAAGGTAATTGGGCCTTTCCGACCTCTAGTACTTTGCTCTGGTGTTGACTGACCAGGTTGGTAGCACACCTCGAACATATCCTTCTTCTCTAGGACCTCGATCATCTTGCCCCAGCCCTCAATGATACCTAATTCCACAACTTTTAGGGCTTGCTAGTAAGAGGCTATGGATGCTCCTTTCTTTGTATCCTCTGATAAAGCAGTTGACGATGTTGCACTCGCAGTCTTGATGGACTCAAAGGCTTCGCAAGGGGTTTCGACAATCTCCCCATCCATCTCTACGTACTTGAACGAGGCCAGGTGGCTGATGAAAATATCTTATTCCCCATACACCATCACAATTTGTCCCTCCCAGACAAATTTAAGCTTCTGGTGTAGGGTAGAAGACATTGCGCCTGATGCGTGTATCCACGGTCGTCCTAACAAACAGCTGTAGGCCGGTTGGATATCCATGATGTAAAAAAGTAGCGTTGAAGGTTTGTGGTCCTATCTTGACCGGCAGTTCCACTTCTCTGAATACTGACCTTTTCAATCTGTCAAAAGCTTGGACGACCAAATCACTTGGCCTAAGGACAACCCCATCATAATCCAGTTTGATCAGTGCTTTCTTTGGCAATACATTCAACAACGACCTCGTGTCTACTAGCACATGAGAGAGCACAGCCCCCTTGCATTCCATGGAAATGTGCAAAGCGCGGTTGTGGTTGCGTCCCTCAGATGTAAGGTCCATATCCGTAAATCCCAAGCCATGGCTAGAATTCACACTTGACACTACAGTCTCCAGTTGATTCACGGATATGTCTTACGGTACGTATATGTTGTTCAAGATCTTCAACAGAGCCTTCCGATGCGAGTTTGAACACATCAACAGGGATAATATCGAAATCTTAGAAGAAGTCTGATGTAAGTGATCAAAAATCTTGTAATCACTCTTCTTGATTATTTTTAGGAACTCTTTCGCATCCTTATCTAAGGTGATGTCAGGCTCTATCACAGGTGCAGGAGTATCACTTATCATAGGATGCTTGCCCCTGGCTTTAGCTTGAGCCTCGACATTGTCTTCTAGTGGTAACACATTGTTTCTCAATGCCTCTGGTGCGAACAGTCTACCACTTCTAGTGAATCCTCCAACCCCCAACATTCTCGACTTGGTGCGGAGATGAACTGGATGCAGAGATGTCTTGCTTATGACCATTGTAATACACGTATCCCCCATAGTTCCATGGGATAGCTTTATCACTCTGGTACGGAACTGGTCCAGAAGTAGTAATGGTTACCGGTGCCACCCTTGCTGGTGCAGAAACTTGTGTTGGATTGTAGAAAATCGTAACAATTGATACCTCGTCCTCCTTCACGATCTTGTCAAACTGTATACTCCCTTCGTCCATCATCTTCTATATACCCAAACTCAATCGGGAACAACCATCGACGGAATTGGCACAGTATGAACAGTCTCTTTAACCTGGAAATATGTCATTCTTAGCCAGACAAACTTTTACAACCAACAATGAAGTCGTCAGGTCCTTGACGTCAGATACCAGGTGCAAACATTGCCCACTACCAACCGCTCCTACGGTCCTTCCATGGTCATGCATGGGATTTTATAGCACATTCGGAGTTGGAGCGAAGTTGATCGCTATGGAGTCTATCAGATCTTGCACTTTGTGTTTAAGAGCTTTGTAATTTTCAGTACTATGGCCTGGAGCTCCGGAGTGAAACTCGCAGTGAGCATTAGCGTCATAGCCCTCGGGAATCTCCCCTGGCCTTGGAGGCTGCAAGGTTCTCAATTGGACCATTTGAAGTTGGAGGAGATTTTGTAGCAACTGAGAGTAGGACATCAGAGGCTTCTCGAGATGCCTATCCTTCGGCCTGGGAGGGTAGTACGGACGAGGAGCCCTCTGTTGTTGGTAATTCTGATGAACCTGTTGTTGATTAGTAGGAACAAAGATAGTGACAAGAGCTTCCTGGTGATAAGCATTTTGATTCCTCCTCTTCTTCTGAGTATATATGGCCCCAGTTTCTCCTTCCCTTCTCTTCACGAAAGGCTTCTTAACCCTGGAGGTTGACGCTCTGCTGCTCTGAATCTTTCCTTGTTTCATCCAACTCTCGATTCTTTCGTCCGTAAAAATGATATCAGAAAAGCCACTGGAGGAACAGCCATCCAACCTCTCCATGAAGTGCCCCTGGAGGGTGTCCATGAAGAGATCAACCATCTCCTTTTCCAGCAACAGGGGTTGAACTCTGGCAGCAACCTCGCGCCACCTTTGCGCATAGTCTTTGAAACCCTCAGAATTCTTATGAGACAGGCTTTGAAGTTGAGTTCGGCTGGGAGCCATGTCGATGTTGTATTGGTATTTCTTGAGAAAGGCCTCCCCAAGCTCCTTCCAGTTGCGGACAGGGTTCTTCTCCAACTTCATATACCACTCCAGCGAGCCCCCAGACAGGCTGTCCTGGAAGTAATACATCCAAAGCTTCCCGTCTTTGGTATGGGTGGCAATCTTACGATAGAAGGCCTGCAAGTGGGTCTTAGGGCAAGAGTTGCCATTGTATTTGTCAAAAGTTGGAGGTCTGAACTTCGGAGGGATAACCACCCCATAAATCAAGCCCATATCAGAAACGTCGATACCAAGAGTATCCTTGCATTCCAATGCGCGCACCTTCTCTAGCAGCATTTGGAAATCCTGATTGTTAGCTCTAGTACCAATTCCCATATCTTGGTTGACTAGGGTGAACTGATCTTCCTGACGGTCCTGCACAAGGACGGGAGTCGGGCCATCAGCCTCTGGAGTTGGTGGCCTATTCACCACAGGTGGAACAAGAGTGTCATTGATTGAATTGCCTTAAGTGTCCAAAATAACCATCAGAGGATCTATCTATGGGGTATTAAGCCTTTGCATAACATCCCTCATCTCTTGTTGCCCCAGCGCTATACCCTGCATCATTGTCATGAACTCCCTATTCGGGTGCGAAGCTCGTTCAGTTCTGTCTAAATAGTGTCCATGAAATTCCTCTAATTCCGACGGGTAGCGTATCGGTGTGGCGGTAAATCGTGCTTGACGAGACGAGTTCTAGCGGCTCTCGTAATCCTTCCTGAAAACAGATAAGTTAAGAACCCTGGAAAACCTGCAAAAGAAAAAAATGCAAATGATATGCATGCAATGTTGTGTTCATTTCATTCTCAAGGTTTTTTACGTTCCCGTTCCGGTATTCGAGAATTCCAGATAGCTCTTTTCAGATTTTAGGGAAGAAAAGCCCGCGTGATGTTCAGGTAAGATGACAACCATGGAGAATTTGGTGCTTATTACCCCGTGTCGGTGCAAGAGATAAAACCTAGAGATTCAAACCAAATCAAGAATATCATAAATCAGGATCTGAATACAACCACGTCCCTGAAGGGTGGAAATTCATACATTAAAGAGTAGATAAGAAAAGTAAAGAGGAATCCCACAACAGGTATGTGGGTAATCCAGGTACAAGAGTACGAGACAAAACCTTAAGAAAATCCATGTCTTGCAGCCTTTAGTTAAGACGCTTGACGGCCTAGAACAGTTGGGCAATGTCTGGATTATTCGGCTCCTGGATGAGCTTCTGAATAAGAATATCCCTTAGATCAAAGGAAGCGTGCAACTCGTTGATCTGTTGTAGGAATACCTCCTCCGTTTCCTTGCTAGGACTCGGCTCAGTCTTGGCCTTCTTAACATCAGCCCGGAGCTTCAGCTCTTCTACCTCCTTCTGGACGTTGGCCATCTTCTGAAGGTGGTCTCTTCGTTGATGGTGGGCTTTCTGAAGCAGCTACCCCTGCTCGTTCAGAGTCTCTTAAAGGCCTTTGATCTTGAGCTTGTACTTGATCTCTTCCTCTTTTTGCTTTCTCAAGTGGTCCTCCCATTTCTCTTGCCAAAGGGTCACGACTTCGTTAGCTTCATCTAAGGCTTTCTTATCTTTCTGGCGCTAACCTGCCCTGTAGATCTCAGTTAAACCCCTTTCTTGAAATAGAGCTCTCGTTCTTTGAAGTCTTGCTTCTTGAGCCTGACCAACTTTTCGGCTCGATGAGCTCTCTCCTCTAGCTTCTGGTTCTGAATCTTCAGCTTCTGACAGGAATTGTTGGCCTCTTGATTTTTTGCTCTGAGCTGCTGGACCAAAGCCTCCAGCTTCTGGTAGTGTTCCAATGGCATAGTTGCAGGAGGTGGAACTGGTGCGGAGAAAGGGATTAGGGATACTTGAGCTTTCTCCCTTATCCAGGCTTCGAATTCGGGGAATATTTGGTTGTTGCTTTTGCCCAAGCACACTGTACCCTTCCTTCTAATCAATTTCCAGGAGCCTGCAACCTTCTTGACCAATGGAATATTATCCTTTACCGAGAAATAGAAAGTATGGAACAATTCTGATTCATCGGGGACCTCTTTGAGAGCATACCCCAATTGTCTTCTCAGGAGAATGAGGTTGTAGTTGATACCCCCTGATACTCCTAACAAAGGCACGTTGAGATAGTTTCTTCAACTGGCGATGAAGTTCTTCACTTTCATCCTCAAAGTGAACCATCTAATGTCTCTGGCAGACAGCGTACTGAGTTTCTGGGCCCAAACGGTATTGGGATCAGTGAATACCTCGGTGGTAGGTAGGTGTCTCATGAACCATCTGTAAAAGAGAGGAGCACAACACTTAACCAAGCCACCCCGTGTTTTCTCGTTCTTGTAATGCACTGAATAATAAAGATCACCCAAGAGAGTGGGCACCGGTTTCTTCAGTATAAACAAATGAATGGCGTTCATGTCTATGAATTTATCCATGTCAGCAAACAAGATAATCTCGTAGATAGACAATGCTAGGATGGCACAAACTAAATCCCGCTGATTGGTCGCAGCAAGTTCTCCAGCTCTTCTAACCAAAAACTCTAGCGAGAAACCAAGCACCCCTGCTTTGGTAGCAGTCATATTGTCAGTCACTTCAGATGAGCTCAAATAAAGAGCTTTGGCGATGTCAGAATGGGTTGGTGTGGTCATCTCCAAGTTAAAGGGAATCTGATCTTTGAGAGGCACCCCCAAAATCTTAGAATACTCTTCAAGCAGTGGGCCTAACTGAAAGTCGCGAAAGGTGAAACACCTGATTCGTGGGTCATAGTACTGCAACAAAGTATGAATGGCGCTCCTTTGAGAACTATCCAAATCAACTACCAAATCCATAATATCACCATATTTCTCCTTGAAGTATCCCAACTGACCCAGGGTAATAAGAGACACCATCTGGTTGATCATATCCATTTTGGTGTCAAAGAATTTGTAGTGCACAGTCATATTTCTAACGTCTTCCATCCTGAAGTAGAAGTATGACCGGGAATCGGGAATATTATGAACCCTGAGAATGAAAAAGAACACACTGATTAATGATGTCATGATGCTTAATGATGTGCCGGATCTCGGAACCAAAGAACCAGATCACAATACTGAAATTCTGGCAAAGTGGGTATGTTGGAAGTCTCAAGGTTCCTGTAAACCTGTAAACCCATCCCATCTCATGGGTGTGCTACTCGGGTCAACATCACGGACTCTCAAAGCCGAGCAATAATAATACGTTCACCATTTCCGAGAAATGGCTCATGACCAAATCAGGGAATCGGTTAGGCATTATATACTACTCAGGGAGGTCTCAGCTGAGTCCAAGGAAACAAACATCCCTTATAAGTCCCCAGCTTCAAGCACTGAATTGAGAAACAATAGTACATTCATCCCGAAGGGTACAATACTACTGTCATACGAACAATTCGCTTTAACTGGATTCCTATGAGAGAACCAGACCATCCTATGCGAGTTCCTAGTGGACCCTCGGATGCGAGTGGGTTTGCCAACAAATGTGGTCTTCCACTGTCATCACTGGAGAATGGTGTTTCCACTAAGGTCCTCAAAGATCGGTCACCAGATGCACATAACTATCGAGGTCGTACCCTGAAGTGGGGCAAAACCCCCACACATAATAGTTCCAAGACAGTCACAATATGGGTGTGGAACACATCGCCACTCATCATGTAACCATGTGAGTACAATGTATGTCCATGTTAATCCTATGGTGCACTCCAGCCGGGTAGTTGGATTATCTCACAGTAACTCCCATCCCATAAAAAAATGCAAACCAGCGCAGTCCAGTATATATGATGCATGGGAAATAAATACAGAAAGCGGTAAATAAATGTTGTAAAGTAAAAACTGTAAATAAAACAGTAAATAAACACACAGCAGCACACAAGTAAACACCCAAAGAAATAGAAACAAACATGCACTAGGATTGACTCTACAAGGGGAAACCAGAGATTCTGGATTCTTCCTCCCCAGCATAGTCGCCAGCTGTCGCTCCCGAGATTTCCATCCAAGTACAAACACGAAAGTGGCGCAGAAAAGTCAGAGTCGCCAGCCAGGAATTTTTATCCCAAAGGAACGGGAAAGGTAATGTTGCACAAACCTGAGGAAGAAGGAAAGAACAAGGTCCTGCAAACCCAAGATCTAGGTTCGGGAGTCGGTTACGACCTGGGAAGGTATTAGCACCCCAGACCGTACGTCGTACCCGACAGGATCCACTCTGATTTGTTTGTTTTAAAGGATGAGAAATAAGAACGCTGCTGAACAAAATCGCTGACTGGAATGGAAGTGAAAGAGGGAACTGGAAAAGGAGAACGAAAAGAAAAGGGGAAATGTAGGGAAAATAAAGAATGTGCTCGAACGGGTCCTACCTTGCTGCCTACGTACCTCATCGGGATTATGAGGATCAGAGTATATGTAGTTCGCCTAACTAAGGCGGGAACTATTTATGAGTTTTAGAGCTGAACTGCGTATGTCTATGCTCAAGTGTTGTAGACTCGTCTGGTACGAGTGCATAACTGTCTTACAAATGAGACAAGTCATCGCAATTTTGCGTTGAGAGTGAGTAAGGTGAGAAAAGAATTCCCGCAGAAAAAGACGATTCTTCTTTATTTATTTTGTCTTTTAGAGAAGTGTTTTCTATTTATTGTTTGTGAACCTTCCCATACAAAGACTTGTTCATCGTGGTAGATGACTTACACCTTGCCCCGAAACAGGACGTATATAAGTAACCCACGGCAAAGTCTCGTGTTGTACGAGAAAGTCAACCTTTATTAGGTGTTTTTTACTTTTCTTTAAGATGAGAAAGAGAAAGCAAAGGCGAACCAAAGGAAAACGTTTAAGGGGAAGACTAAAGTTCCTAGTGTTATCATGCATGGATGAACCTATGTTAGTGCGATTTTCTAATCCTAACGCGAGAAAGAAAAAAGAAAGGAAATAGAATACAACTTACTTCCTAGTGAAGCTAAGTTTATTCCAAAGGGGAATTAGCATGAAGTTATGTGAAAGTTAAACATATAAATGCTAAAAAAAACACCTACACTTTTAAAGCATAAAGGAATGTAAAAGGATTAAATTGTGCGGACTTACCTTTACCTCCCTAAAAATCAAAGGTTAGCATGGTAAACATGAATAAGAAATGAGGTAAACAATTACCAAACAATTCCTAATGGATCTAGGACCTAAACTAGACTCAAGCCTAAGTTTAAAGGACCTAAAAACATGCAAAGCAAAAATCCAGCAGCCTATTATAGCTCCTAAATGCACAAACAGCAATGAAATGCAATGCAAAATACATATAACTTTCTTCAGCTAACAGTCAGCATGCAAAACAGGTGTAAAAAGTGTAAAAATGCAACAAATAGCATACATTTTATAGCTATTGCAAGAAAAGACAGCTATGAAATGCAAAATAGATTTGAATTCATTTTTAATTATGCACACAATGATGATTTTAATGCACAAACATCACAAACATGATCAAATGGAATCAACATGAAAGATCAACATGGATTAATGAACATGATTATTTACAATGACTTGCTTGTTAAAGAATGTACAAAAATGACAAATATGCAACAAATATGTATTTAAGTTTTGAGCACATAAGCAAAAGAGATGAAAGTGTGAACATGCATCACTTAAGAATTACTAATTAAACATGCATTGATACAAAAATTAGAATTGATATCAAAGATTTGTGATCAAAATGCAAACAAAATGCAAGAATGAATATGCATATATGATCATATATTTTCAAGTGAATTATGGCATGGCATTAACACTCAAACAATTAGAAGCCAACATGCATTTCAAAGATGATACAAAACAGAATATGAACATTCATTTACATGCTAATTGGTGGATTTGAACCTAGCAACAACCTACACAAATTATTTCATGCACAAATAACAAATAAAGCAAAATATGTAAAAGTAGTGAAACACGTGTCGGAACGACTCAAAATGATGGAATCATGCACCTAAAGTAGTCTTGAAAATTCCCTAAAATCATGATCTATCAAGCTAAGGGGATTAAAGGAATGATGCAATGCAAATGATTCATGAAACAAACAAATTTTTTGAGTTCAAACAGCGTTTACCGATTAACGGTATTGGTTAACTGGTCAACGCCCTTAAGTTTTCAAAACCAGTGGCAAATTACAATGGGTTAACCTGTTAACCATATGCGTTAACCGGTTAACACTGAACAAAATGCAAAAATTCAGCTATGCAGAAGCAGTTTTAGTCTTAAACCTACTTCTAACAATCCCTAACACATACATGAACATGCTAGCACGAATTTGTAGCTTAACTAAGGTGTTCTAACACCTATTAGCACCTAGAATGAGCTACAAATCTAGTTACCAACAATCAAAACTAGCAAAACGCAATCAAATCGTAACCGAACATAAAACGATCAAAACGCAAGCATAACGATAAGCAATCGAAGAATTCCAATGGGGAGAGATGAAGAGAATAAATTAAACGCGAAGCGGTTTCAAATTACCAACCTACAAAGCAGAGGATTGCTTTGGTGAGTGTTGTGGTGTAGATCGAAACGTAAGTGAAGAAGAAAACCGAAGATCCGCGTATGCGCAAAATAAATGTGGTTGATGATGTTTCTTGATGAACACTTGCACAATCATTTCCAATAAGCCTAAATCGATCCAAAAACATAAGAACTTCTTCAAAAAATCTTCCAAAATTGATGATTGATGAAGGTCTAGCTTCGAGTTCTTCAAGTTTCAATGAAAAAATTGAAGAACTTCTATGGAGAAGCTTTGGTGATGGTTGAAAATGGAGGAAAATTGAGAGAGAAATGAGAGATTTGGAAAATGAAATGATGAAGATGAAGTTGGAAAATGAGGAATAATGTTGGAACCCCTTACTTTGGAGTGATTAGGACTTATATAGAGTGTAGGCATGGACTTAGGTTTGGGTATGGAGCTTGCTTGTGCATTAGGTTAGGTTTGGACTTAGGTATGGAGTAAGTTAAAGTTGGTTAGGGCTTAGGGAATATTCCTTGGAAGAGTGTGGAAGGGTCTATAATATGGTAGACATTTCAAGTGAATGAAGTGTAAATGAAATGTGAAGTGAAGTGGAAAATAAAATGTGAAACAAAGTGGAGAAAGGTGGAAAAAAGTGAAGAAGAAAATATGGAGGGAATTGTGAAAGCAACCAAAATTTGAAGTATTTGCCTAAAATTCGCCCCTTTTAACCGGTTAACCATATGCCTTAACAGGTTAACGGATGAAAAACTTGATTTTCCTCCTTTAGTTGATAAGTTAGCTTAGAAATGCCTTGAATATTGTTGTGACATTATTTTTCTCTTGATCTTCAATGATTGACAAACCTTGCTCGATCACATGCCTCATGCCTCATGCACATGCAAATGATCATGATTTTCATATTATTTATTTTTTTGAATGCGATGCGATGCTTGGACGATCATGCGAAATGATGAAGCATAAACCACTTGTGGTTGACAATAAATTAAGAGGGTAAATTTTATGGTATTATAATTATCTTTCGGTATGGAATTCCCGAAAGGATCATTAATGACAATGGTTCTAATCTCAACAATAAGATGATGGCAGATCTGTGTCGGGATTTCAAGATCGAGCATCACAACTCTTCACCGTATCGCCCGAAGATGAATGGCATCGTCGAGGCAGCCAACAAGAACATTAAAAAGATCATACAGAAGATGGTTGTAACGTACAAAGATTGGAATGAGATGTTGTCGTTTGCATTGCATGGGTACCGAACATCTGTGTGCACCTCAACAGGGGCAACCCCATTTTCACTTGTGTATGGTATGGAGGCAGTCCTACCAGTTGAATCGAGATCCCTTCTCCGAGGGTAATGATGGATGTCAAGCTTGATGAAGCTGAATGGCTCTAGTCCAGGTTCAATCAGTTAAGCCTCATTGAAGAGAAATTTCTAGCAGCTGTATACCATGGGCAGTTGTATCAACAAAGGATGAAACGAGAGTTTGACCAGAAGGTGTGGCCTCAACGCTACATACCTGGCGATCTAGTGCTGAAAAGGATCCTTCCTCCTCTAACGGATCACAGGGGCAAGTGGACACCTAACTATGAAGGTCCGTTCGTGGTTAAAAAGGTCTTCTTGGGAGGAGCCTTAATGTTAACAACCATGGATGGCGAAGACTTCTCGTCCCCTATCAACGCATACGTAGTTAGAAAATACTTCGTATCAAGAGACCCGCTGGACAAAAATAGAATAAGAGTCCAGAAAAAAAAAGGGCATCCCGGCGAGCCAAAAACAGAATAAAAGGCTCGGGCAAAAGTTAGGGAAATAAACGGAAAAGATGTACACCCACTGAGTTGAAAAGCCACATCAGAAAGCTCAGGCAAAAAAGGGTATCCCGGTGGATTGAAAACCCGAAACGGTGATCCATGCAAAAGTGGGACTAAAATGAACAACTGCTATCTGCGAGATATGTGAATCGTCATCTGCAATCAATGATAATCTAAGGGCTAAGAATAATTCTAATCATTTTCCTCAAAAGTGAAGCATGTGGAGAGTCTTGAGGACATACGTGCCATAGTCGGGTCGGAGCTTGATGAAATCTGATTTTTCACATTATCATTAGGATAATTTATTTTCCTTTTGTGCAATTTCCTCTTTCCAGGGATTGCTTCCCGGTGTAAGGCCTATTCATGGCCATTTTTCAATCAATAAAAGTGAAATTTCATTCAATTTTCTCTCATATGTTTTTGTTTTTCATCTACCGTTGATTGATTGCAAAAACGTCCATCAAATTGTGATAAATATTGCATTGTGAATACATGAATGCTTTATAATACATGCATGAGAATAAAAGACACTTGATGAGAATCTGATTTGTTGAGTAACAGGGATGGTGATTCATACCATGAACCCGAGGCATGCAGGCCAAACTAACTCTCTCTTTTACAGGTACTATCAGTTGTGCCCATTAACACGCAGGCACAGGTGCTACCAGCAAAGCCATTGCCAGCATAGAACTTCAGGAAGTCTTTTCTCAGCAGATCTTGGAGAAAAATTCCTCAACAAGTAAAGAGAATGATACTTCCCAAGGAAAATGGTATCATTATATCTCATCCCCAGCATGATACACTTTTAACCTCTTATCCTTAGCATGAGATGCTTCTAACCTTTCATCCCCAGCAAGAGGCGACTTAAAACTCTTAGCTTCAACAAGAAGTATTCCCCATCATCCCCAGCAGAATTGGAGATTGAAATCTTCCCCAGCATAACAAAAAAAGGTTGGTGTTCTCTCCGGGCAGAGAGCCCTCCTTCAATAGAGAGGTATCCCCGGCAATACAGGAAGATTCATTATTCCCTAGTAGTGGTGAAGATAACAAGAAGTCAGATGGTTTTCCTTCTTGCACTGCATTGTTTGTAGTTTTCCCTGGTGAAGTTTCCAAATAAAGTCCAATCCTCATGGGCATCTCTTCCCCAAGCAGAAGATTTTGTATCTGAGGGATTCCCCATCAGATTCCTTCCTTAGCAGAGTACCAACACATATGTTTCCCCAGCCGAGTCAGAAGGATATCACTTCCCCAGCGGAGTTCTACGGGTAGCGTACCTCTCATATCAAGTTCATCCTCATCAGGGTCTTCGTTCTCCAATCTCAAAGTCCAATTTATTTTTGGCAATGGTGGCAGTGCAGAGCCAGTGTATCATAAACAGTATCCCCGCATAGTTTCTCTTCCCCATAGGAATTCATTAAATCAATGCAATGATTATTCATTCCCCAAGAAAGTTGTCAATGATACTTGTTATCTCCCCATCAGGAGATCTCTTTCCATTCACATTTAGTAATCATCATTACATTTGCATCCTCAGAAAGCGTAGAATTTCCATCATTATGGTGCATTATGCCAAGGAAAAATTCAAACATATGCATACAAAGCATAAGCTAGTTTTAGGGTACCTTGCACAAAAGCCCGAAACACCATTTCTTCAATCAGACCGAAGTACCCTTACAAATAATGTCAAGTTCGTTCCTCAGTGTAGCGGTAAAATCATGAGTATAAGCTATTAGTTAAATTAACTCAAAGTTAACAGAGTTGCCACCGCGCTTTTATTTTATTCCCAAAGGAAAAGGAAAAAAGAACGAATAAAATCCTAATGAATCTAAAAGCAAAAAGCTAAAAGAAACAAACAGAGAACATGTAAGGGGATTGGTTACAAATTAGGAATATTTTACGCACCCAAAATGTCTGTGGTACTCCACAGGAGCCCTTTGAAATATTTATTGCTTTTGGTTTGAAAAAGGTTTGTTTGAAAGAGATTGAAGAGATGAAAAGAGAAATGTTTTTTAAGTTTTTTGTGTTTGAAGAGATGTTCGTCTCATGCCTACGTACCCACGACGTGCAATGTGAGATCAAAATCTCGTAGTTCGTGGTACAAATAGTGAAAAGTTAATGTGTTGAATTGATTTTAAAATGTAAAGATAAATCGTCATTCTTTAGTGAAAACTTCCGCTAAAAAGAATGAATCATATCTAAACATATGAAAATAGTTAAAAAGAAAAGTGCACGAGGGCACAAAAACAATTGAATGAGTTTTGAATTTTTAAAAGTATTTTGAAAAAAAGTTTCAATATGCTTATGTAGTTTAGCATTTATTAAGAAATGAAATTGAAAAAGTAAAACCGTTTGACCTAAGTCAAGGTTTGATTATGAAAGCGATTTGAAGTTTGAAAACAAAGAAGGTTTTGAAAATAGGAAGAAGATTTGAAAATTTAAGAAGGGGAGTAGATGAAGAGACTATCCTAAGACCTAAAGTAGAATTTAAAGGAAGAATAATCAAACCGTATGGCGATCACAATAAGACTTCATCTTCATAAACAAGTGAACCAAATCAAGGCCAAGGTATTCAATCCATAATAACTCAAGCAAAGGGCAAGATCCTAAAATCTAAGTCCAAAACTTCAAGTCCAATGCTAAGGATAGTGGCCATAGTACAAAGTTAAAGTCACAAGTTTTTTTAGATGTTTAATCCTTTATTAATATTTTTGTGTCCAAATGGACAAAAGAAAAAGCACAAGAATATGAATATAAACATAAACAATATGATGAATGATATAGTATAATAAAAGCATAATAAAAGAGATAAGGAGCAAGAGATTAAAATAAAGAGGATAAGGTGCGAGAAAGAATTAAAATGTTAGTACAGTAATAGTATAATAATACTTACATAATAATAGTATGGTGAACTTAATCAACCACAACCAAAAAAAGAGTAACCAAAAGTGAAAGGAAACCTGATCTGCTTGGTATCTTACACTATAATGATCAATCAAGGCAAATAGGATTGAATTCAATGAAGTTTGAAAGGAGATTCAGATACCCAAAGCACCTATGCATCAAACATTCATAATTTTTCTCGATTCTTAATGCAAAATGATCAACCACTTTGGGATTACGCGACCAACAAGAGGTCCGGTCCACGAAAGTGCAAGTATCCAATTGAATTTTTATTTTGAATTCAGGACAAATTTAGGTCTATGTTAAGCAATCGCCGATTAATTTACGAAGTAATTACCATACAAATGAGGTAGGCCAACACCAATTAAGGTGAACGATATTTGTATGAATACATATTAGGGAGATGATATAATGGATCATCCTCCGAAAACATGTCGCACGAAAAGAAAAAATGGTAACGGTTTAATCTTAATCGAGATTTCACATCGATTTATCAAAGGCAACCTATCACGATTCCAAAGTATGGAGAATGATCCAAATGATCATTCATCTATAGATTTGAAATAATGAAGATTAAACATCTTCGAAAATCAATAATCGTCGAATCGGAGATCTCATCGACCAAAAGAAAAGTAAGATGAAGAAGAAATATGGATCTAACATAAATCCATAAAAAACAATTAAAATATTTTTCTAAATTTTCTTTCTAAAATTCTTTCAATTTTTAAACAATAAAATAGAAGAAGAATAAGAAGAATAAAATAAATAATAATAAAAAATAAAAGGAAAAACAAGGGGGAGACACGCTAAATTGGAGTGGTGAATAGAAACGTGATCCAATAGCCTCTTAGGCCCAACAACATTACACTCAATTTTTATAAAACTAAAAAAAACAAGATCAGAATGAAATAAAAAGGAATCCAACACATCAACACACACTCCTCTTCTTCTACAAATGTGAGGTTACTGTTCACAAAAACAAGAATGTAAAGAAAACGCATACAACTCCTCCCATCTCCGTCAAGTCACGACGGCTATCCACTCTTTTCCTAGAACAAAATTGTGCGGTTTGTTCTTCTCCTAATCGCGAACAAAATTGTCTCATCAATCTTGCATCACTCTTCTTCTATCTCATTCTCGGATTCAGATTTATTGTGATGAATGGAAGGTGGATTGAAAGAAATTGGTGAGAGTTTATGAAGTTGATGGAAGATTGATTGAAGAATTTGAATTTGGTTGAAGCTTTGTTTTGGATTTGGAAGAGATTGAAATTGAATGTTCTGCAGAATTTTGGAGGTATGTTGAGAATGAATTGAAGCTTAGAGGTTTTATTTTGGCAGGGTATCTGTGGGTTGAAAAGCTTGAAATTAGAATGCGCTTTAAACTATATTTATAGATGGAAAAAAGTGATTTCGATGATGCCGTTTTGTTACGATTTCTGTGTTTTTGATGCATCACGATTTTGGTGTGTGTTTTGGTCATTGTAGTACACGTGTTCAGGTGCTTGTGATGAAAGTGTGACGGCTTGGAAGCTAAGAGTAGCTAGTTGGATGCTGAATGATGTTATGGATGGAGTTTGTATGAGTCAGCGTGATGTGGGCCTTGGCTTCTCATCATTTTCCTTTTTTCAATTTTTTTATGATAAACACGGGCTTCAAAAAAACATATGGGCTATTTTTTTATGAATGGTTCAAAATAAATAGAAATAAAAAATAAAAATTTTATGATAATAAAAAAAGAAAATAATTTGTGGTAATTAAAATTTGGAAATATAAAGGAATTTGATTAATTGGAAATCGGTGGAATATGGATATTCGAAAAGAATAGGAATTTTGAAAGGTGAATTTAATGTGGAAATGGAAAATGAATAATCGGTATGAATTAGAAAATGAATAGAAATGGATAATGGTTGTATAAAAAAATGATGGTTTAGTCAGAAATGGATAATGGATGAAGTGAAGATTTTTTTTAGCTCAAAATCAAATTTTGATTTTTCTTGCACAAGCCACATGATTAAACAGAATACAACCACTCTTAAACCACTGAATAACTTGTAACTGAAGATTCAACCCAAACTTTACATGAAACACTTCCTGATAAACTGATGATTTTCGCACACAACACAACTTGAACTTTGAACATGCACTATCTGAGAAATAACTATTGGCACACATAACTTGTAGTTGAAACAATTTTCTAATAGTTTGACCAAGATTAGGTCAAACGTCCATCAGAATCAAATCATAACTGAACAACCACATATGAATTGAAATCACTGCTTTGTCTTTGAAAACCTGCACACACAGAGAAGAAGAAGAAGAAGCAAACTGCTACATATTTTTGGTATTTTGGTTAGAGGTTAGTAAATATAAACAAATAAAAGCAATTAAAAAACACGGTGATCCCCTGTGAGGTATAAACCTGCAACTGAAAAGGATAAACGAACCAGTGTGTGATTTTGTTTGTATATAAGATGCGGATGAGATGCGAAAAATCTTAGGGTCTAAAATTAGGGTATGATAGATGCCCCTATTTAATTTTCTTCAATCCAGAGATATGAAGATTGACATATTCGTTTCGACAAGATGGAAGATACTTGAATATCAAAAACCCAATCTTTGGTCCTAAGATGCCATGAAACTGCAATGAAATGAAATGAAACAATATGAAATGATATGAAAATGATATGACATGTTATGAAAATGTTATAAAAATGCTATAAAAGCATATGCTAACTGTAGGGAATAAAATGACTCCGAATAAACGCTGGGGATAAGGAGGATGAAACTTCGATGGGAAACAAAGCATACGACAACTAGAGACCACAACATGGCTCAGATGAGGCAAAAATGTCCAAGAGTGGCATTGGATATAAAAAGTCACAACATTCAATAGTAGCTTTGAATGAGGTGAGAAAAATTACGGAAAATTCATTAGAAGCATCCAAGAATGACATTAATGACTTTTACTGGGAATATCCGAGAGTGGCATCGAATAAAAAGGGAATCATAACATTCAACAGCGGTCTTGAATGAAATGAGAAAAGTTCTGGAAAGCACATCAAAAAAATGATGACTATGCTATAAACATCTGACAGTAGCCTCAGAGAGAAAAAGATCACAACATTCAACAGTTTCCTTGAACGAAGTGAGAAAAGTCCTGGAAAGTTCATCAACACAATAATAACCCCGTTATAGACATTCGATAGTAGCCTTGGAGAGAAAAGTGAATCACAACATCCAACAGTAGCTTTGGATAAAATAGAAACACAACATCCAACAGTAGCCTTGGATAAAAGAGAATCGCGACATCCAACAGTTGCCTTGAACGAAGTGAGAAAAGTCCCAGAAGGTACATCAAACAATGATGACTCCACTATGGACACCTGACAATAGCCTCGGAGAGAAAATAATCAGCACATTCAATAGTTGCCTTGAATGAAGTGAAGAAAGTCCTGGAAAGTTCATCAAAACAATGATGACTCCGTTACTGACATCCGACAATAGCCTTGGAGAGAAAAGTGATTCACAACATCCAACATCAACCTTGGATGAAAGAGAAACACAACATCCAACAGTAGCCTTAGATAAATGAGAATCACGACATCTAACAGTTGCCTTGAACGAAGTGAGAAAAGTCCCAGAAGATACATCAAATAATTATGACTCCATTATGGACACCCGACAGTAGCCTCGGAGAGAAAATAATCACCACATTCAACAGTTGCCTTGAATGAAGTGAAGAAAGTCCTGGAAAGTTCATCAACACAATGATGACTCCGTTACGGACATCCGACAGTAGCCTCTGAGAGAAAAGGGAATCACAACATCCAACAAAAGCCTTGGCTGAAAGAGAAACACAACATCCAATAGTAGCCTTGGATAAAAGAGAATCACGACATCCAACAATAGCCTTGAACGAAGTGAGAAAGTCCTAGAAAGTTCATCAACACAATGATGACTCTGTTACAGACACCCGACAGTAGCCTCAGATAAAAGGGTGTAATTTCTGAGAAAAACATCTAGTAAGAAAAGATTCTTGAGAGACATCAAAGCAAGGTATATCTGGACAAACATCAGATAAACACAAAAAGGTTTCGGGAAAACATCAGAACAAAGGTTACCATCATATCTGGAATAACATCAGATAAAGGTTCAACATATCTGGAACAACATCAGATAAAGGTTTAACATATCTGGAACAACATCAGATAGAGGTGAAAGTTTCGGGAAAACATCAGAACAAACAAGGATATTCGGAATAACATCGGGTAAAGGTTTAACATATCTGGAACAACATCATATAATGGTGAAAGTTCTTGGAAAACATCAAAACAAACAAGGATATCCGGAATAACATCGGGTAAAAAGAGACAGACAAGTATTTTTGTAGATGCCAAGTAAGTTGGACTTTGATCACAAGGTAAGATGTTGAAAACAACGAGACCTCGAGAAATGCATATGAGGACTAAAATGCTCATGATACAAACGAACACGAAAACGGGGACTAAAACACCCAAGAAAATGCATAATGAGGAATAACACACTCAAATATGCAAACGTAAACAAAACTGGGGAATAACACACCCAAGAAAATGCATAATGAGGAATAACACACTCAAATATGCAAGCTTATACGAAAATGGAGAATAACACACCCAAGAAAATGCATAATGAGGAATACCACACTCAAATATGCCAACGTATACAAAAGTGAGGAATAACACACCCGAGAAAATGCATAATGAGGAATAACACACTCAAATATGCCAACGTATACGAAATTGGGGAATAAAACACCTAAGAATGTAATATGAGAGAAAATGTTTGACAACCAGTTTAGACTCTTAGATGAGTGGAAATATGGAAGACTGATTCCTCAACAAGGAGATCACTGCCATTCTGCTCGAATGATTAGAGATGCTGCTCTTGAACAAATCTCTGTCACATCGATAAACTGTATCAAGTTGAAAATCTTTTGAGAAAAGTCATGAAAAACTGCTTGGAGATTCTTGAAGATGATTTCCCCAAGTTCAATGACTGATGAGAGTAGAATGATAATGGATTTAGTTCCTGACTACTGTCGGAGAAAATTAATCAAATCTTTGAAATGACTATCGAGAGCATAAAATGATCATGGCTTCAGGTCTTAAAATGAATGTCAAAAAGATAAATCCAATATGAATCTTGCAGAGATCTTCTGGTTAACCAAATATGAGGATAACTTGTACTGAGCAACAACTCTTTTTGAACCATAGGATATGGGAAGAACTTGCCCTTGGTAGGATCAGTTACCAAGTTTCTCAATTGTTTGAAAATTCCTTGATGAGGAAAGTTTGTTTGCAAAATAAAAAAGTGTTTGTACAAACCTGGTAATTCTAATGCAAAGTTTATGCTAAATTTTGAAATCAAAAATTATTTTTGGAATGAAATTTATTGATATATAGTAAATGAAAACATTGTCAAAACATGGAGGTTGAGACAAAATGAAAGATAAAGCAAAAGTCAAGAAACAAAATGATTGGTAACAAACTTGGGAGTCAGTTTACGCAACCTTTTTGTAGTATGCTTTTCAAAAGAAACCTGGATTCAATTAGGACTTTTGAAGGTTGTAACGTGGTCTGGTTCACGGTTTATGAAACAAAGGATATAGGCTCAAAGTTATTTGTACCCAACCCAACTTCGTGATGAACTTCAGTCCTTCATTCAATTAATTCAGCCTATGCATTCAAGTTCCATAAAGGTTGCAATCTCAAGCTTTCCTTCGTACACAACAAGAAGTGTCGAAGATGTCTCTCAATTCAAAAGCCAATGATGGTTCATCGTAATCATTAAGCCAAGCAGTCATTATCTTTCAAAAAAAATGATATTGAAAAAATGATTAAAAAAAATCAAAGCCCGCTAAGTCAAAACCCATGAAGGAGACTTAAGCAAAAACTGGGGCATCCCGTTGATTGTATGTTCAAATGACACAGTTCAGGAAGAAGTTAGGGATAACAAAAAATATTTATCAAGAGTTCATCAAAATCCTCAACAAAAATAAGATGAGTTGACCAGAGTCCTCACCAGAAATAAGAAAAAGGAGAGGTAACTACTATCTAAAAATCCTTGGCTTATGAACCATCTTCAAGGATTTTTAGATAGCAGTCACCTCTCCTTTTTCTTATTTCTGGTGAAGACTTTGGTCAACTCATCTTATTTTTGTTGAGGATTTTGATGAACTCTTGATAAATCTTTCTTTTGTTATCCCTAACTTCTTCCTGAACCATGTCATTTGAACTTACAAAATTGAAGTTGTCTCCTCAACACAAATACGGAACTAGAGCTGCTAACAAATTGATAGCTATCTGATTGAGAATGGAAACCCAAGAATATCATAACATGGAAGTCAGAATGGAGATTGATGAGTTGAAGTCCAGTATGACTAGGCTCACTAAAATGATGAAAGTTCTGATTGCTCGAGGTGAACCACCTCAAAGGACTGTTATCTCTGAAGTTTCGACTGCTGTTGTTGACCCTCCTGTGATTCAGCACCCGGTTTCTACTTGGCCAGAATTTGGGTTACCTCCGGATTACGTGCCAGTTTTTGAAACTACTAAAATGGTTGGTCCATTTATTGTGCCAGTCTTTTCAGCTCCGACGTTTGTCGAACCTTAACCTGTTGTGCACACTACTGCTCAAGCTACTTATCTGAATTCTCCTTTCGTGTACCATGTTGCTGGTCCACAAGCTAAAAGTCAGGGTGAACCTGGATATATGGATAAAGTTAGAGAGCAATGCTTGACTCTTGAGAAGAGGGTAAGAGGTTTAGAAGGAAAATATGTCTTTGGTGCTACTACAATAGACATGTGTTTGGTCTCTGACCTAGTTTTGCCTGATAAGTTCAAAGCTCCTGTATTCGAGAAATACAATGGGCATACTTGTCCTAAGATTCATCTGTTGATGTATTATCGCAAAATGGTTGCACATGTCAAGGATGACAAGCTGCTTATTCATTGTTTTCAAGATAGTTTGAGTGGTGCTTCTATGAAGTGGTATGTGGGACTCGAGAAGAGTCACATCCAAAACTGGAAGGATTTATCTGATGCTTTCGTAAAGCAGTATAAGTACAATCTGGACATGGCACCTGAACATCGTCAACTTCAGAACATGTCACCGAAAGAGAAAGAAACATTCAAAGAATACGCTCAGCGTTGGAGAGAGATAGCTTCTCAAGTGGAGCTACCTTTGGCCGAAAAAGAATTAACTAGTTTGTTCATGGACACTCTTCAACCGTTCTTTTGGGAGAAAATGGTAAGAAGTGTTTTATATGGTTTTGCTGACCTAGTCACTGTTGGAGAAAGACTAGAAGAAGGTATCAAGAAGGGTAAGATTACCAATGCTGAATCTTCTAATGCTGCAAGAAAGCCTCATGGGAACTTTCAAAAGAGAAGAGATGGCGATGCTTATGCTATTTCAAATGAAAGGAAGCCTTATCTCCATCAACAACGATATGTTCAACCATATATAGCTGGAGTTGCTCCTGTAGTTAATGCTCAACCAGCTCAAGCTCAAGCTCAGGCTCCTCGTCCTGCTGCTAGACCAAATAAGTATCGCAATAGGATAGATTCTTTAAATTTTTAAACAAGAAAAATAGAAGAAGAAGAAGAAGAAGAAGAAGAAATAAATAATAATAATAATAAATAAAAGGAAAAACAAGGGGGGAGACACGCTGAATTGGAGCGGTGAATAGAAATGTGATCCAATGGCCTCTTAGGCCCAACAACACTACACTCAATTTTTATAAAACTAAAAAAAACAAGATCAGAATGAAATAAAAAGGAATCCAACACATCAACGCACACTCTTCTTCTTCTGGAAACATGAGGTTACTGTTCATAAAAACAAGAATGGAAAGAAAACACATCCAACTCCGCCCGTCTCCGTTAAGTCGCGACGACTATCCACTCTTCTCCTAGAAAGAAATTGTGCGGTTTGTTCTTCTCCCAATCGCGAGCAACATCGTCTCATCAATCTTGCATCAGTCTTCTTCTATCTCATTCTTGGATTTGGATTTATCGTGATGAATGGAAGGTGGATTGAAAGAAATCGGTGAGAGTTTATAAAGTTGATGGAAGATTGATTGAAGAATTTGAATTTGGTTGAAGCTTTGTTTTGGATTTGGAAGAGATTAAAATTGAATGTTCTGCAGAATTTTGGAGGTATGTTGAGAATGAATTGAAGCTTTGAGGTTTTATTTTCGCATGGTATTTGTGGCTTGAAAAGATTGAAATTAGAAGGAGCTTTAGGTTGTATTTATAGATTGAAAAGAGTGATTTCGATGATGCCGTTTTGTTACAATTTTGGTGTTTTTTATGCGTCACAGTTTTGGTGTGTGTTTTGGTCATTGTCGTACACGTGTTCAAGTGCTTGTGATGAAAGTGTGACGGCTTGGAAGCTGAGGGTAGCTGGCTGGATACTGAATGATGTTATGGCTGGAGTTTGTATGAGTCAGCGTGATGTGGGCCTTGGCTTCTCATCATTTTCCTTTTTTCAATTTTTTTATGATAAACTCGGGCTTCAAAAAAATATATGGGCTTACTTTTTTTATGAATAGTTTAAAAGAAATAGAAATAAAAAATAAAAAGTTTATGATAATAAAAAAAGTAATTAATTTGTGGTAGTTAAAATTTGGAAATATAAAGGAATTTGATTAATTGGAAATCGGTGGAATATGTATATTCGAAAAGAATAGGAATTTTGAAAGGTGAATTTAATATGGAAACAAAAAATGAATAATCGGTATGAATTAGAAAATGAATAGAAATGGATAATGTCTGTATAAAAAAATGATAGTTTAGTCGGAAATGGATAATGGATGAAGTGATGATTTTTTTTAGCCCAAAATCAAATCTTGATTTTTCTTTCACAAGCCACTTGATTAAACTGAATACAACCACTCCTGAACCACTAGGTAACTTGTAACTGAAGATTCAACCCAAACTTTACATGAACCACTGCCTGATAAACTGATGTTTTTCGCACACAACACAACTTGAACTTTGAACATGCACTATCTGAGAAATAAATACTGGCACACATAACTTGCAGTTGAAACAATTTTCTGATAGTTTGACCAAGATTAGGTCAAACGTCCATCTGAATCGAATCATAACTGAACAAACACATCTGAATTGAAATTATTGCCTTGTCTTTGAAAACCTTCACACAAAGAGAAGAAGAAGAAGAAGAAGCAAACTGCTACATATTTTTGGTATTTTGATTAGAGGTTAGTAAATATAAACTAATAAAAGCAAGTAAAAAACACGGTGATCCCCTGTGAGGTATAAACCTGCAACTGAAAAGGATAAACAAACCAGTGTGTGATCTTGTTTGTATGCAAGATGCAGATGAGATGCGAAAAATCTTAGGGTCAAAAATTAGGGTATGACACTCAGTATTGCTACTCTTACCAATCAACACTTGTCATTTTCTCGTTTCCGTTTAAGTACAATGGTCTCGTGTTGTTGATTTAATCTAAGTACGATGATTTCATCTTTGTTGATTCCATTTCAGTACAATGGTCTCATCTCTCTGATTTCATCTAAGTACGATGGTCTCGTTTTCGTTTCAGTACAACAGTTTCGTGTTGTTGATTTCATCTAAGTATGATGATTTCATCTTTGTTGATTCCATTTAAGTACAATGGTATCATCTCTCCGATTCCATCTAAGTACAATGCTCTCGTTTTCTCGTTTTCATTTCAGTACAACGGTCTCGTGTTGTTGATTTCATCTAAGTACGATGATTTCATCTTTGTTGATTGCATTTAAGTACAATGGTCTCATCTCTCCGATTCCATCTAAGTACGATGGTCTCGTTTTCTCGTTTTCGTTTCAGTAAAACGGTCTCGTGTTGTTGGTTTCATCTAAGTACGATGATTTCATCTTTGTTGATTCCATTTAAGTACAATGGTCTCATCTCTCTGATTCCATCTAAGTACGATGGTCTCGTTTTCTCGTTTTCGTTTCAGTATAACGGTCTCGTGTTGTTGATCTCATCTAAGTACGATGATTTCATCTTTGTTGATTCCATTTAAGTACAATGGTCTCATCTCGAGTCGGGTTATTATCTTAGTACGATAATCTTGTTCCTTCTGATTCCATCTAAGTACGATCGTCTCATTTTCTCGTTTCTGTTTCAGTACAACAGTCTCGTGTTGTTGATTTCATCTAAGTACGATGATTTCATCTTTGTTGATTCCATTTCAGTACAATGGTTTCATCTTTCTGATTCCGTCTAAGTACGATGGTCTTGTTTTCTTTTGAGTTATCATCTAAGTACGATAAGCTCTTCCCTTTTGATTCTGACTGAGGTCAGTTTCATGTTTTGATTTGTCACCCAAGAATGGAATTTGTCCCAATTATATTTCATTTCCACATAGTACAAATTTTTCGGTTTATTCGGGTATTCAATCCCTCCATACCTTGAAAGTCTGAAAGCAACCATTATCATCCCTTCCGGTCTATAGATGATTGAATAGGGGAAGTTGTAACACTCCAAGAATTTCCCTCTCATTTTCATGGCATTTAGAATATCAAATTGCATTCATAATTCCACATCCTTGCATAAAAAATTGAATCATAGCATTCATAGCCGAGGCATAGGGTTTGTGATCAATGACTGAGAAAATTGAAGATCATCCAAAATAAATAAAAGGGTCACATTGCTTCTCAACATTATTCAAGGGGTTCATAACATCCCACAAGATCTCAATTTATTCCCCAAGTCTTAGAAAGAGGTGGATTGATCAAAGAATTCAAGCAATGCAACACCTCCTAACAAAAGGACTGAAATTAGGGTTTCTGATTAAAAACGCTTCCTAATGAAATTTTGGTTCAAACTTGATCTCATTGTTTTCCATATGATTTCAAGTTTATAGGGTTGAAATATCAACCAATGAATCATTTCAGAGGGTTTTCAATTGGTCAGTTACTTGAAAATCAAGAAATTGGGGAAAAGTCAACTGTGTTGAGGAAAAAGTCAACTACTAACTTTTTAAGGTCAAAATCATGAAATTGATGTTACAATAAGTCCATGGACAAAATTTGATCAAGAAATGATGGAGGAATCATCAAAAATCAAGAAAACCAAAACTTACCATTTTAGGAAAATTAGGGTTTCCAAATATGGCAAGTTTTGGCCATTTTTCAATCAAGTTCAAGAGAGGCCTTCTCCCAAAATAAAAGTCAAATGAAAATTGAACTTGGGCTGTTTGAAATAGGGCATAACAAGCTTCAAATACATAGGTGGAACATGTTCATGGGATTAAAATTGAAGAAGTTATGATCAAGTAAAGTTGGATCAAACTAGGGCAAACTAGGGCAAAAACCAAGTCATGCCTTGCATCCTGCGCGCATCTGGCAAGGTATTTCTTCAAACATGTGATGTGCAAGAAGTATGGCTTAATTACTCCATCAAGATGACCTTAAATGAAATTTTTTCCAACATCAAAGTTGTTCATTGTTGCACTATCTATAACTTTCATGTTGGAGGATTTTCCATTGGATCATTTGTTTGAGAGTTATCGCTACTCAAAGGGTGGTATCATTCCTGGTCATGCCACAAGGCATCTTTCCCAAGTCAAGCCAAGTCATGTGGGAAAATTATGCAACATTATGTCATATAATTCAATGGTCATTTTGAGGTATCTGGAGGCATGGTCTCATCATGGATCAAATTTCAAACTTGTTGTATGCAACACCCCATTTGATATGAGCACAAGAATCACATCATTTGGTGGCTTGTTCATGAAGAAACATTCAAAAGAATATCACAACATGTCATCTGTTTTCTTGTGCAGCAAGGCAATATATTTCATGTTGGAATCAACTCAATCCAATTGTGTATGCTTCATCCAACCTGGTAGTGTTCACAAAATGCATTGCATTAGAGCACGTGATCATGTGGCTGAAGGATCACTCCAATTATCATGTATCTTTCTTCAAATTCAAGTCAAATGAACATGATGAACAAGCTGCAACATTGGATCAAGTCAGCTTCATTGCATCACACACCCACCCTCATTCCAACTATCATGAACATCACTGCATAGAATCAGCTTCGAGCAAAGAAATTCAGTTACACCTTTGGTTCATACATTTTCAAATTACACATTTAACCTCAAGTTAAGAACTAACTCTAGTTCTAACCATCAACTAGAGTTAGGTAGTTTTAAACTCAGATATATAAGCCAATGATCTAATAGAATTACACACACTTCATTCTGATCAAAATCACCCAAAAACTTCAAGCTTTTCTCTTTGATTTCACTTTGGTTTTGAAGAGGAATTGCCCTACATTTTGCTTCGAGGAAGCTTCAATCTCCATCAACACTCTTCACTTATCCCTTATTCATCATCATCATCATCACATTGTGCACAAGTTCCACGGATCCATCAGCTTGAATCTTCAAGAATTTATCTCTGCACATTTATGCATTTTCCAAGCTTCATCAAGATTCAATCACATTTGAGTGTTTATTTCACTCAAGGGAAGTTCAAGGAGAAGCATCAATAGCATTTGTATCAGAATCTCTGGTTTTCTTCAACCTTGGTAGCTCTGCAATTCAGGTTTCAACTCATCATTTTTTGCTTATTTTCATGCTTTTCTGGAATTTTTCATGTTACTTGTGGCCTAATAGAGGTTTACATGGAACTGGTTAGTTGATAGGCGTCATATATGCTTAGTTGCAGAATTTTAAGTTGAAATTGTTTGCTTCGATTTGCACTAGTTATGGATGGTAAATGAAAACAAGACTTGGATTTGTAATGTACTCAGTGAGACGAACACATTGGTGGCTTTAAATTTCATTTTCATAAGGTTTTGAATTTTCCCTAACCAGAGCTCACCGGAGAAGATGACCGGAGGTCTTCTTCGGTGGCTGCAACAGTGCCCTAGCTCCGTTGATCAACTTTATAACATGGTCGTCTGATTCTTTTTTATCCAACGCCCATAAGGATTCCAACACATTAATGAATGCGTGACCATCATGTGCCTTTAAACTGGACTTAGATTCCTATACGCACTCCCACTTTTGTGAGCCCAATGAATATCAACTGAGTTTTCTTTCTATATGCACCCCTTTCACATTGTCTCATCTTATTATTTTCTTTTCTTTTTCCATCTTCAATTTCCATTTTATTAAAATACCAAGTGACTTCTAAAAATCACCAAATAATTCATGCCTAATTTTTGACATTTTCCCAAATTTTTCATTTTTTTAATTTTCATTTTCCATTAATTTTTGAGTCAAAATTAATTTCCCATTTTATTTCTATTTGAATTTCTTCATTCTTGTCCATGTGTTCTTCACAAATTAATTCCTTCCAAATTAAAAAATATCTAAATGCCATTCCTTTTTCACTAATTAGAGGACACATTAAGGTCCTTAAAAATATTGTTTCCATATTTTTTAGGTCATGTTTGATCTTTGTTTGAATCCTTTATTTGAACATCATCCTTCAAAAACCCTAATCCAAATTGTGCATTCTTTGACTGATTTAAATTCCAATTTTTTTGTGAGATATTTTAGAGGTTTGTTACCCTCTGGATTATGACTTTGAATTTAAATTTTCATAATTTTGTCATTATATTTGATATTTTTTTGGTGCCTTGATCCACAAGTTACATTTTAGGGTTCATTTCTTCATCCTTCTCATTCAATTTTGGTAAGGCATTTATGCCATCCATTTAAGGTCCTTAATTTGAGTTCTTAATATCCCATTAGGTGTTTTTAATTCATTTGTGTCCATCATAAGTCTTTGACTTTGATTTTCTTTTGGGTTACTTGTACCTTAAGTGTCATATGTGTTCATGTATGCTTACTTTGCCCTCATTCACATTCTTCCTTCATCTTAACACTTCTAATTCAACTTTAGGAATATGATGTCCATGCTATATCATTCTTATAAATATTACAAGTGTCCCACATCCATGGTTACATCCTTATTTCAAGTCTCGAGTCCATTTGTTTCATTTTAGTTACTTTTGTACATTAAGACTTCAAAACCAAACTTCTTTGTCCCTTAACCCTAAGACACTTCATGATAGTTCATTTGTGGTTAAATTTTGAGTTTAATCCCAATCTTGACTTTCCATCTAGCCTCTGGTTGTTGTATGGGAATTTCACTTTTCTTTGTCCATGTTTGATTTTTCTTCTAAGTTTTTATTTACTTAAGAAATCATATGTTCATCTATTCTTATTCCTTCTTCATTCAATCTTACTTGAATCTCTTTCCCTTGAATCTCTTTGTTCTCACTTTTATGCATCATTTGAGATACTTTCATTTAGGGTTGTATTATGGTTTTAACATTCACATTGACCTCATTCAAGTTTACTTTGCATAATCATTCAACGTCTCCATCTAACTTCACATTTATTTCCATTAGGGTTTAATGCCTCATTAGGAAATAGATTGTAGTTGTTTGATCTTAGGACCTTAGCACACTTTAATAGGGTTTAGCTACTTACTTTAGAAGCTTTTTATCCTATAGGATCTTTTAGCTTTAGATCTTAACCCTAGGAAGTCCTTAGTGCTTTTCCTTAGCTAGTTTGAACTAGTTTGAGTTTTTTCCATGCTTTATGTTTTCAATATGCTTTGAAAAGCTAACCCTTTTTTATAGGGAGGTTAAGGTAAGCCTTTCTTATATAACATCTTCCTCATCTTGTTTATGCTTTCAAGTTGTGTTTGTCTTAGCCCTTTAGGTTTTGTTGGTACAACTTCATGCTAATCCCTATTTAGAAACAACTTAGCTTCTTTAGAGGAGTAAGTTGCTTTCTAATTTCTTCTTCTTTTCTTTTTCTCATTAGGATTAGAAGACCACACAAACCATAGGGTTTCCCATGCAATAAAAAACTTAGGGTTATGTCTTAGTCTCCTTAGTTTTTCCCTTTCTCGATTTGAGTCTCTCTTTCTCATCTCATAAAGAAAACATTAAAAAAATACCTAATAAAGGTTGAGCTTTCTCTTGTACCTGGAGACTTTGTCGTGGGTTATTAATACACGTCCCATTTCGGGGAGAGGTGTAAGGCATCTACCACAATGAACAAGTCTTAGTATGGGAATGTTTCACAAATAACAAACTCAAAACACTTCTCTAAAAGACAGTTAACAAACAACAAACGTCTTTTCCTGCGGGAATTCTCTTCTCACCTCATTCACTCACAACATGAACTTGCTACGACTTTTCTCTTTGCAAGACGATAACGCGCTCGTACCAGACGAGCCTGCAACACCTGAGCATAGGCATAAGCAATTCAATTCATAAAAAACACAAACAAAGTTCCCACCTTAGTTAGGAGAACTACGTCGACCTTGGTCCTCATTTTCCCGATGAGGTACGTAGGCAGCGGGGTAGGGCCCGTTCGAGCACATTCTTTATTTTCCCTATATTTTCCTTTCTATTCAATCTCTTTTTCAGTTCTCATTTCAGTTCCAGATAGCAGTTCTTTTATTCAACAGTATCTTATTTCTCACCATTTGAAACAGACAAACAAGTGTGGATCCCATCGAGTACGGTGGATGATCTGGGGTGCTAATACCTTCCCAAGTCGTAACTGACTCCCGAACCCAATTCTTTGGTTCACAATACCTTGTCCTTTCCTTTTCTCTTAGGTTTATGTAGCATTACCTTTCCGATTCATTTGGGATAAAAATGCCTGGCTGACGACTCTACCTTTTCCGCGCCACTTTCGCGTTTGTACTAGGATGAAAATCCCGAGAGCGATAGTCGTAAACTGGTCCTTTGGGATGATCAAAGTAACATTCTTATCTTTGAAATATAGTATTTTTTATCAGATTATATCCATTAGCTTTGAAGGTATCAAAATCCAATAATAATTCACACAAAACTTTAAGTACTTGCTCTTCAACATGAGTTGACAAAGTTAGTTCTTGAAGACCTTTAAGTACTTGCTCTTGTTGTTGAGGTTGTTGATAAGATTTTTGTTGTTGGGAAGCCATTGATGAAGAGATAAAGGATTTTAGGGTTTGTGAACTTTTTTCGATTTGAAAACAAGAAAGTGTGGGAAGTGGAAGTAGTGAAGGTATGTGAAGTGAGTGAAGTTGGTTTAAATAGATATTTTTGCAATCATGACAAAAATATAGCAAATAGAAACAATAATGACAAAGGAGTAAAACGTGAAGATTTTACCTAATCCCAAGGTTAATGATTTGACCCAATGTGTCACGTAGAAGTTAGAAACAATTATGTTTTTTTAAAGACATTTGTCTTTAAAACTATCCCACTTCCCAAGATTGATTAACAACTATTTAATGCAAAATTGTTCAGTATCCATAAAGCAGATATGTCCAACCAAATAAATTCTGACTGGATACATCTGAACTTATGAAACTTTCTCAATTTAGAAGATTCACGTGTTTAGAACCAAAACGAATCACATAGTCTTATTTAACCATTATGAGAGTTTAAAATTATGAGAACATCTTTTTCATTCTTGACATAAGTCCATTTTCAAAATTTTCAGAATGAAAACAAATATATCTTCACCAAGGGGTTTTGTAAAGTTATCAGCCCATTGATGATATGTATCAATAAATTTTAGATCTAAAATTCCCTTATGAACATAGTCACATATAAAATGATGTTTTATCTTAATATGTTTTGCTCTAGAATGCAAAATGGAATTCTCAGATAAACAAATAGCAAAAGTATTATCACCGAGTATAGGAATGTTACTATCATATATTTGAAAATATTTTATCTGAATTTTCATCAAGAGCATCTGAGTGCTGCATCCTGAAGCTGCAATATATTCAACTTCAGCAGTTGAAAGTGCTATTGTTGATTGCCTTTTGCTGGACCATGAGATCAGGTTATGCCCCAGAAATTGACAACTTCCATATGTGCTTTTCTTCTCAAGTCTATCTCTGGAGTAGTCACCATCCTAATAATCCACTTGCTTGTAATATTTAGATTTTCTATAACATAAGACAAGGTTAATCGCACCTTTCAGATACTTGAAGATCCTCTTAACAGATGTTAAATGAGACTCTCTAGGATCTGATTAGAAGTGAGCACACAAACAGACACTAAATAAAATATCAGGTATATAAGCAGTCAAGTATTGGAGAGAGCCAATCATACCTCTATATAACTTTTGTTCTACCTTATCACTTACCTCATCCTTCTCAAGGATGCATACGAGTCTTATACGATTTCATCATCTTCCATTCTGAATTCCTCATAATTCTGGATTAAGGCCAAAACCTCTGTCTCCTTTACTTTAGCATTCCCTTTGTGAGTCATCCTCAAAGAATTAAAATAGACTTAGTAATATCTCTCTTTGTTGTCTTCTCATACTCATTATAAGAGACAACCTTAAGCAATATCGTTCTAGCCTTATGATTATTCTTATAATCCTTATTTTTGTTGATATGTCATAGCACTTCTTGTTACTTTGTTTCTTGCAGCATTAACTGGGTGAGCGCAAACATCAACTACAAGATCCTAAAGATATATATCATAACCAAGAAAGAAACTTTCGATTCTGTCTTTCCAATAATCAAACTTTTCACCATTAAACACTGATGATTTAACGTTGTAGTGATCTTTCTCAAGGTTAGCAGCAATAGCAACTACTGTTTCTCACACACAAACTAGATCCGTACTGAACACGGTGAAATGTTGATAAAATTTCATCACAATCAGAACCAGGCTCTGATACTAATTGAAGGTGCAAAAGACACAAGAAATGGATGGGGTGAATTGGGTTTAAAAAGTAAAGGATTTTTACCCACTCAAATTCAACATAATCAAAAGATTAAAAAGAGAAAGACACAAGTATTTTTATCCCATTTCTCTTGAAAATCAAAGCTAATCCAGTCCACCCGCCAAGGTGATTTCGCCTTAAACACAAGGACGTAATCCACTATAATCAACTGAATACAAATGCACGAGCAACTGTTGGTGACTAACAAACCACAATGAAAAATTATCAAAGTCATCTCAAGGACTATGACCTAAGTGGTACCTTAAGTAAACATAAACAAACAAGTTTGAATAACGATTTTGTGTTACAAGTTGTTTCTACACAAGCAAATTTTACATAAATGAAATACAAACACTTAAAGAAAAGTATGCACAAAGTTGAAATCTTTTCACATAGAAACATTCTTGTAAAATTGGTAACATTCTTCAAGTCTCAAAGTCCTCTTATATAACATGAAAAAGGAACCGTTGGAGCGTAAACAGGAATACGGAAAATGCAGTTGTCTACTAACGAATCAGTGATAGTTGTGAAGAATAATATTATCCTTTGACCACAATTTTAGTTTTGTGAAAGGAATATTTTTCATTTTGTACCATGTATTATTTGATCACGTATCCTCTTTATCTTATATTCAAATTCATTGGCTTCTGATGAAATGTTGATGAAGAATGAAAACAAGAAACACACAGGTGAAATTAGAATCTTCATAATTTTCAATTAGAACCTTGGCAGGGTCAGTGTCTGGCTTGAGATATTCAAAGTCTTCAACTAAGTAACTCAATTTCAAAAGCATGCCATTCTTCAGAAGCTTGATGATCAAAGTCACATCCAGAGGCTGAAAAATAGACAAACTTACAACATCAACATATCGTCTTTCTAGAAACTTCTCAGGAGTTAGTTAGCATAAAAGATAATATCAGAATAAGTGTTCAGAAACTAATGACGTTGCATGTTATATACTCAAAATCAGAACTGGTTGTTAAAACTACACAATAACAAATCGTTAGAGTACCAAAATATTTCTCACACAAATACTACATTGTTATCATCAAAACTTAAAGGTATAAACACATAACCAAATCTTGTTCTAACATGTCTTTAATGTTATGGGTGGTGAGAGTTCATGTAGATGGATGTGGTTGGATTGGTGGTGGTAAGGGAGAAGAGGTTGAAGTGGGAGAATTGGTCGAAGAGTTATGAGATAGTGATTGTTGGTTTATTGGTGAGGGTGGTTGGTCACTTGTAGCTATATGTGTTGGTTGGTTGTATGCAACATATGGTAATATTTAATTTTGCCACTGATGTATAAGGTAGAGGTGGATGTCATCATTTAGGAAGTTATAATAGTGAGGGGGAGGATGGTGTATCTTGATGAAGGGAAATTAGGTTTCATCAAAGATAACATGCTTCAAAATTATTAATTTTTAGTTTGAGAAATCAAAACACTTGTAGCCTCTATGATTCAACAAATAACCCAAGAAAACACACAGAGTAGAGTAGGGTTGTAACTTATGAATGTTAGAAGATGGGAATAAAGGATAACATAAACAACTAAAAAATCGTAGATGTGTGTAGGTTGGATCTCAATGATATAAGAGTTGTGTTAATGACTGATTTTGAAGTGTTTTACAAGGAATGATGTTTAAAAGACAAGTTGCCATGTGAAAAGCATGATGCCAAAACGCCGTGGGAACAAAAGAATGAACTAACATAATACGTATCATATTATTAATGGTTCTTATTTTGTGTTCCACTTTCCCATTTTGTGAGGATGCGTGGGGACAAAAGAAACGAAAAATAAGACCATGATCAATGCAATATGTTTGAAATAACTTATTATTATATTCACCGTCATAGTCACATTGAAAGAATTTTAAATTTTGCAAAAATTGTGTGTGAAAGAGTTTGGTAAGTGACTTGAACGTGTCAAATAATTTAGATTTTCTGCTAATAGGAAAGGTCCAATTTTTGTTGTTGTAAAATCATCTAAAAATAGTACATAATGTTTGTTACCATCAAAACTTAAAATTTGAGACATCCATAAATCATTATGTAAAATATCAAAAGACATCAAAGTTGTAGTTTGAGAATGAAAAAATGACAAT
Source organism: Lathyrus aphaca (assembly GCA_963966055.1). NCBI lineage: Eukaryota > Viridiplantae > Streptophyta > Magnoliopsida > Fabales > Fabaceae > Lathyrus > Lathyrus aphaca. The sequence goes on from OZ014525.1 coordinate 238,584,774, forward strand.
TTAACCTGTTTTCTTAAAACAAAAGAGCCACAAATAACAAAAGAATTAAAAGGTTAACAACATATGAGCTTATTATTGTGAAGGAAATTTATAACAAACACGCCAAGGTGACCGAGACGACAGTGCCAGAGACTGAACGTAAGACCGAAAAAACTAGAGGGAGTGGTGATTGGATATACGTTGCCACGGCTGCCATATCTCATGAGAGGGATCTCTGTATGAAAATAAAATACAACAAAGGAAAAATGGTCAAAGAAAATAGAGACATAGTTGTCAATGGTTAGTCATATCACAAAAATTAAATTCTTAACAATTTCCAGGGCATGCAAGACATGGTTTAGGTGAAGGAGTTTGTGAGATGTGGCTATTATGTGTGTCTGATGTTGTGAATTGAAATTCCATGACCACTGCCAACAATAACTTTATGATTTGAATTACTTAAAGGAGAATAAGACGAGATATTACCTTGTAATGTAACCATGTGGTATGTTGCATAAGTATCCATGTACCACTGATTTCTAGGAATATGGAGCAACATGATGTGCATAACTGCCTCAATGTCTGTCGGTGTCTAAGATGATGTAGTAGTTGCATATGATTGAGGACTTTGTCTTAATATGAATGAATACTTCAGAGGATTGGTAGAGCGTTTACATTGAGGCGTGGGATACAAACACATGGGCATAGCCTATGATGGAGGGATCCAACCCCATGGTTGCCAACTGTTGTTGTTGCTGTCAAGGTGGAGAGACCATGATGGAGGGGGTGTTGAGAGCTCCAGGCCGAGGTTCACTACAATGATTGCTGATAGGAGATTTGACATTCATCAACTAGTTATAAATCATTTTAAGACGCCAACAATAAGAAGATACATTGGGAAAATCCTCGATACGAGTTTTAGAGAATTCTTGCTCTAGGGTGACAACGTGAGCATTCTATTTGTCCTAAAAAAGTCAAAACGATTTTATGTTGTCATAGCAGTGGATTTTGGTTCAAGGGCGGTGGTCAGTAGGTCAGGGAAAATTATGGAATATATCCATTGAAGGATGCTAGAGTAAAGGGTGGTTCACTGTTCATACTCGACATTTGAGGTATCTGTCGATGATGTCTTGTCCTTAGAGGCATGTATGCGAAAGAGCTCGACCCAGATACCATATTGGTCTTTCTCAATCTCAAGACCAAAAGGAATATGATTTTGAAACAACGAGAGCAGGATGAAACTTCGGTTTGGAAGCTGTAGATGAATAAAAAGAGTGTGTTACCTTGTTGGAATCATGATTGGAAGAAATTGTGTTTTGTTGTCGGTGTTATTGTCAATGTGATCAGACTCAAATATCACGTGAGAAAAGGGAGTGCACGAACGGAGGATACAAGAGCGACGAAATGAATGAAAATGCAAATAGAATTGGCATGCGTGATGCTATCGACGTGAAAAGGATTATCACATTGTTGCGTGTGCAACAACATATGGGAAAACGCTATCGCAAACTAAACGATGTGATGGAAGGAGACATGAGCCGGCGACATGCATGATGGTACAATAGAAAGATGCGCGCGTCGGCTACAGATTGAGTGATGCGATAGAAGGAGGTACACGACTCTATTATGACTATGAGGATTTAAGACATAAAAAATTGGATAGATTAAGATGATTCTATATAAGAGAATGAGATGCTTGACTTTTTCATTCATCTGAGTAATATAAATATAATTAAATATGTAAAATTAAGTTAATTATTTATGATATAACATAATAAAAAAAAAGGAAATACACACACAATATAAAATATTTTAGGTGAATTTAGTTCAATACATGTACCTTTAACCAATAAAAAATTATGATTCAATATCAAGTTATTTTATTATATTATATTATTTTAAAATAAATTAAAATATTCTTATAATTTGTATTAGATGTACCGTACCCAATTACTTATCATAAGTATCTAAGAATTTATGAATATTTTATAATGTCAACTAATTACAACCACCATGTATGGAATAAAATATATATTTTATTATAAAATAGATATTACACGAAATTATAAATATTTTAATTGGTTGCGTACCATTAAATCTAAAAAAAATCTAATTATCACAAAATATACTAACAAAATATTCTTTTCTATAAAAAAAATTCTGAAATTTAAATTTTCTTAATTTGTACCTATGACCTTATTAATTTCTCAACATTTCTCCATGATCCAATTGCTCACAAGACAGACACAATGGGTTGAGAAGACGACAAAACTCAGAAACCCAGTTTGTCAGAAATATCTGCAACACACACAGAAGCAGCATAGTTCAATTATTACCGGAAATAGCCGGTTCATCTCGTAACCCAACGTATCATCATCATCACCAACATCAACACACCTTCCAACAAAGACAACCCTCATAGTAACATATGACAGAGAGAGAGAAAGCCAAAGAAATTCAACAAACTAAATTTTGGTTTTTGCTTTTACTTGTGAGAGTGAGTGTGTGAGTTTGTGTGCAGTTTCACTTTCATAGTCTCATTCATTCATATATGCGTGTGTGTTGGAAACTACACAATTCAATTCACGTATCATCATCATTATTACTACTATATCTTTTCGTTTCACCATCACCATCACTTCCATCACCATCTTTTCTCTCTCTGCTTCAAAACCAAACCCTCTTCTTTTTCCATTTCCATTTTTTCTACCATGGCTCAAGGTTTTGAACACTATCATATCCCACAACAAAGTAGAAGAGAAAAACTTAGATTCTTATCTCAAAACCAATCATCTTTCATTGAATCTCCAACTACCCTAAACCCTAGTTCCACACCTTTACCTTCTCTCTACGACCCTCCATTCATTTCATCAGATTTCTCACCTTCCACCAACCAAACAATTGAGGCTATCACTATCAGCACTAACCCTTTTCTTTATCAAACATACAACGACGGTGGTAACACCAACAGTGAAACCATGTTGTTGAAATCTGAACCTTTATCTTTGTCTTTATCATCATCGCAGCAGAATAACCAGGCTCAGATGAATGTTCATCATCCTTTAGAGGCTAATCTTCAGAGATATGGGTCTGTTGTTGTTAACGGTGGTGGTGAGGTTACGAGGAACACGGTTCCGTTGGGACCGTTTACTGGTTATGCATCGGTTTTGAAGGGATCGAGGTTTTTGAAACCTGCACAGCAATTATTGGATGAGATATGTGACGTTGGGGTGCGTTTTGAGAAGATTTTTCCTGCTGCTGATTCTTCGTTGATGGAGAATTCTATTCAGGAGAGGAATGAAATTGTTGATGATGGTGATATTGAGGGTAGGAAGAACAAGTCTAGACTAATCAACGTGCTAGATGAGGTATAAGGTTTTTTCTTTGATTTTCTGAATTTTTCAGTTTTGATCTGTGTTATTGAGAAATGAAAATTTCATGACATGAGTTTTCATAAATGGCATTATATGTTTAGCTTAAGAAATTCCATAACTACTAAGTTGTTTGATAACATATTCAAATGTGAGATAATTCTTCATTTTTCAATCATGAACAGATTTGCAGGAGATACAGACAGTACTATCAACAGATTCATGCAGTAATAACCTCATTTGAATATGTTGCTGGTCTCGGTAACGCCGCTCCGTATGCAAGTTTGGCTATAAATGCCATGTCGAAACATTTTAGAGGCTTGAAGAATGTGATTACTAACCAGCTTCAGTTTATCGGTAAGTCGAATTTTCAGATAAACAATTCAAAGGATGAATCTCCGAGGTTTAACCACAGCGACAGAAGCCCTTACAGTCGAAGGCCAGAGTTTTTTGAACATGTTCAACAACCTGTTTGGCGACCACAGAGAGGACTCCCTGAGCGTGCTGTGAGTGTTCTCAGGGCATGGTTGTTTGAACACTTTCTCCACCCGTAAGTACCAGACACGACATGAGTGATTGAATTTCGGTATCGAATACCCGGACATTTCTCTGATATGTTGTTGTTTTCTTTGTATAGTTATCCTACTGATACCGACAAGCTAATGTTGGCTAAACAAACTGGACTATCTCGCAACCAGGTAAACATTTCGACGATTATCTGCTTAATTTCATGCTTGATGTGTTATAATTAGCAAATGTCTATGTGTCACAGGTCTCTAATTGGTTTATAAATGCAAGAGTAAGGCTTTGGAAACCAATGGTGGAGGAAATTCACATGCTCGAATCACAACAATCTCAAAAGGAACCATCACAAAGAGAAGAACTCAACCGGAAAAACTTAAGTGATAACAACATTGTGGAGAATCAATCTACCTCCACAGAAAACTTCCACGACGTCTCATATAAACGTACTAGAAACGAGCTTCACAATATGCTGGTGATGAACCCTAGTATTGCGAGTAATCAACAAGTGGGTAATGTTGGAATGAGCATGATGAATAACAGTGTAACAAGCAACGGTGTATCTCTCACGCTTGGCCTACATCAAAACCATGGAATTGGGTTGTCCGAGCCCTTCAACATGAGTGCTGCTCAACGTTATGGTCTTGCAGTTCAACCCGAAAGCTACGTTGCGAGTGGTTTTCAGTTGCAGAATAGACAGTTTGGGAGGGATTTTATTTCAGGGCAACTTTTGCATGACTTTGTAGGATGAATCTTTAATCTACTAACTTTGCATTTACTAACTATGCTCTTATTATTGGTTTCATCCATCACAAGAAATTGGGAAAAAGGAAGATTGATTGAAATATTTGCCTACTATACTAGTATTATTGCAGTTACCTTCTAGTTTGGGATTAAGTAGTTTTGTAAATCCATTTTATCTTAGTAGTAGAAAAATATTGTTATAAGCTGATCCATTCAACTCTTCTGTTATAATGTTGAGGAAACAAGGTGAAAAGGGATGGATGTGTTTCAGTATGTGACACAGCTATCAGACAAACATCCTTGTTACCATGAGTGTCTTAGACAAAGTATATTACCTTATGAGAAAACCTACCCATCATCGTTGTCACAAGTGACACATTCCTCCATTTTTGGATCCGTTTGTTTTGGTTTCCTTTGCTTCTCAACATTCTCTTAAAATATTATTATAAATATTTTATTTTTTTATTAAAATGTTTTTAGGACATATTATTATAAATATTTTATTTTTTTATTAAAATGTTTTTAGGATATGGATGTGAAGTTTGACATGATTTTAGGTTAAAAAAAAGTTTTTGGTTGTTTACAAATGTTCAAGATTTTCTCTTTGTTATCCTTATTGATAGTATAGACTAACATATGTTTCTGGTAGAGTACTTTACTATCCTTAAATATCGGCATATAATTTCCTTATTTATTGTTGATGAAATTTGTTCCGTTTGCCATAAGAGGTATATCGGCATATAATTTCCTTATTTATTGTTGATGAAATTTATTCCGTTTGCCATAAGACGTATTTGGATACATTTGGGGAATATTCTATTAATTGCAAGGATTCAAATACTGACATGATTTTGTTAGGATTGTCTTATTCGATATTTGTTGGCGTGTAGAGGTATATATGAAGAAAGAGGCGCATGTGAATTTCTTGATTGATCCGTAGGAGGGGACTCTTAGACCAACGAATATCCTGGTTAATGAGTGAATAAGAAGGAAACATGCATGTGTAAACTTGACTGAAGTTTATCCATTGGCTGAAGACTGAAGATTTTACTGTGGGACATACAACTCTCTAAGTCACTTTATCTAAAGTGGTCAAGTATGTGAAAACGTGTTCCGACAATCAACATACTTTCATACCATTTGCCTTTAACACTTGATTTTCTAACATCAGTAGCAACAAATCTGCCACTTTATCTAAAGTGGTCAACTATGAGAAAACGTGTTCTGACAATCAACATACTTTCATACCATTTGCCTTTGACACTTGATTTTCTAACACTAGAAGCAATGAATGTTGTATCGCCTGATAATAAATATAGATTTTAAGAGTATTAATTTTATCAAAATAGGGGTTACGGTGTAACTTGTTGCCTGTTTGTTTGATATATTTATATATATATATATATATATATATATATATATATATATATATATATATATCAAATTTCAAAAATCATTTGAAACTATTTCAAATAGTTTTTTTTTTATAAAAATCATTTTTGAAATATATTTTTGTGAAAAAAAATTATGATTTTGATCTTCAATAATGTATTTTTATATTATATGATATAAAAATTAATCTTTTAATTTTAAAAAAAGAATATAAAAAAATTTATAATATTTTTAAAAGTAATTTTATAAAATTCATTTAAAAATTAATATTTTTATATTATATGATATAAAAATTAATCTTTTAATTTAAAAAAAATGAATATAAAAAAATTTATAATATTTTTAAAAGTAATTTATAAAATTCATTTAAAAATAATTAATTTTTAGAGCCAAAATAAAAAGGCCCATTGTCTCTGGCAGGTTTTT
>OZ014525.1:238591407-238615619 GCA_963966055.1 Lathyrus aphaca
AGAGAGAGAGAGAGAGAGAGAGAGAAGAGAGAGAGAGAGAGAGAGAGAGAGAGAAGAGAGAGAGAGAAGAGAGAGAGAGAGAGAGAGAGAGAGAGAGAGAGAGAGAGAGAGAGAGAGAGAGAGAGAGAGAGAGAGAGAGAGAGAGAGAGAGAGAGAGAGAGAGAGAGAGAGAGAGAGAGAGAGAGAGAGAGAGGAGAGAGAGAGAGAGAGAAAATTTTTGTATTTTGATTTCTCACACAGAGAGAGAGAGAGAGAGAGTTTAACGTTGAAGTGTTGAAAGGGAGATAAATATGTGAAAACGTGAAAACATATAGAGGAAGAAAATGTGAAATTTATATTAACATCAATGCAATCAAATCAAATCAATGTATTGAAAACACTTGTTGAAGATATAATGAATTTATTTAATTATAATAATTTGATAATAAATGATATATTCGTATGCTGATTTTTTCAATTTTAATTATAAATAGTATTAAATTTATTTAAAAAATTGAAATAAAATTTAAAACTTATAATAAATATAATCATCGAGAACAAAGCTTAACTTGATGGTTCATTGTGAATTTCAAAACATTATACAATTTTAAATTCAACGTAGATTTTTCATTAATTTTTTTAAAATTCTTTTTGTTTCAAATAGTGCTATTGTGGCGGTTTCAACAGTCATAATCTAGCAAATGGCATTTTTTATGAATCATTCAAGAACAAAGAAAATTAGTTTCATATGGGTAATTCTATTAATACTAAAATTTGGTTTTTAATATTTCTTTCTAATACATGCAACATTTATCAATATAGTATCACTAGATGTTATCAGTGTGTGAGATCCTAACAATAGTTCATGGTGATGTCTTAGTACGAATTGACAATAGTTCATGGTTTACATGTGAGATCCTAACAAATAGTTCATGGTGATCCTAATATTTGGTTTTTATTATCTTGGAATGTCATGTCTTAGTACGAGTTTACAATAGTTCATGGTTTATATTATTATAAATTGTTTATATAAATTCCATAAACTTAAAGTATCAAAGTGTTTTGTGAAAAAAGAATTGTCCGAGAATGTATGTATATGTGTAATTTTATGAATTAAATTCTCTATTTTAAAATCATTTAAAATAAAATTGAATGTTATTTTCCAATTTTTCACACTTTGGTGGTAAAAAATACTAAAGATTTAAAATTTATGTTTAAGCAATTTTAAGTTCCACATTAATAAACTCGAAATGGTATAAAACACTTAGCTGTAAAACTTAGTATTTTTTGTTGGAATTTACTTAAAACCTATGAGAATTCCGACCCTTTCTTTATGAACAAGAAAGGTTCTTGTGGAACAATTTAACAAAGAAAAGAAGAAATATGAAGTAGAAAAGAATTAGGGTTCTAAGAGAATTTGGAGAGAAAGTTTTGCTACCCACAAACTATGAGATTTTTCTTTCTATTCACTTGCAACTGCAAACTGTGAATTAAAATGTGTTGGAATTAATTGATTACAAAAGGGATACTCCCTATTTATAGAAATAGGTTTTCTTACACCCAAGGCAAAAGCCCAAAACTATAAAAGCCCAAAATATCTATTTTGAAACTAAATCAAATCTAGATTTAAAACTAAATCAAATCTAATCTAAATAAAATATGGCATAATGAATTATGCTTTCAACACACCACCTAATTCTTTGTGTCTAAGCTATCTACATTCATCATAGCTCTTAGTCTTCTGAATACTTCGACCTGCACTCCCTTTGTCATGATATTTGCAATCTGATTCTCAGTTTTGTAGTGTTCCAAGTTCATCTTCTTATCTGCTACCTGCTCTTGAAGATAATGAAACCTCATTTTGATGTTCTTGCTTCGACCATGCTCTATAGGATTCTTCGCCAGATTGATAGCTGACATGCTGTCGATCTTCATGGTGATTGCTCCATGATTCTTTGCTGTAATCTCTTCGACCAGATTCACCATCCATGTTGCTTGAAATGCACAAAGAGAAGCAGTTATGTACTCTGCTTTGCATGATGACAACGCCACTCATGGCTTCTTTCTCGAACTCTAAGCAACTGGTGCACCACCTAACATAAACACATATCCAGTTGTGGATTTTTGATCCTCAACATCACTACACCAACTTGAATCAGTGTATCCCATTATCTTACATTCTTTTCCTTCATCAGCTACAGGAAACAAAATGCCATAGTCAAAAGTTCCTTTTAGATACCTAAGTATCCTTTTCGCTGCTGCTAGGTGTGATACCTTTGGCTTCTGCATGAATCTACTCACCATACTAACACTATATGCTAAATAAGGCCTTGTGTGACAACGGTATCAAAGTGACTCAGTAAGTCTTCTGTATTGGGTTGGGTCGACATCATCTTCATCTGATTCTTTCAACAGTTGTAATATGGGCTCAGTTAGAGTCAAAGTTGGGTTGCAATCTTGCATCTCGAATCTCTTTAGTATTTCTCCTGCATATCTTCTTTGATGCATCATCAAACCTCTACCAATATTCTTGTAAAATTCGATGCCAAGGAAATATGAGAGATTTCCCAAATCTGACATTTCAAACTCCTCACTCAGGTCACATTTGAAATCTTCGATCTCCTTCTTGCAACTTCCTGTTATCAACAGATCATTGACATAGAGACATAGTATAAGAAATCCACCATTGCTTCTTCTTACATATACTCCATGCTCAGTTTTGAACTCCGCAAATTCCTTCTCCCTTAGAAAGCCATCTATTTTCTTATTCCAAGCTCTTGGAGCACTTAAGTCCATACAGGGCTTTATACAATCTGTACACTTTTCTTTCGTCACCTTGTTTCACAAACCCAGCTGGTTGTGCAACATAGACTTCTTAGTCTAAGGGCCCATTGAGGAATGCACACTTCACATCCATCTGACATGTGTGCCAATTGTTCATATTCACTAGACCAACAACCAACCTGATTGTTTCGATTCTTAGCAACAGGTGCAAATACTTCATCGAAGTTGATTCATTCCTTCTTAAGAAATCCTTTCTCCACAAGCCTCGCCTTGTGTCAAGTCACCTCCCCTCTAGGATTCAACTTCACCTTGTATACCCACTTCACATCAATTTCCTTCTTGCCTTGAGGTAGTTCGACAAATAACCAAGTATTTTTGACTTTGATTGACTTCACCTCCTCATTCATTGCTTTCAACCACTTCGAATCTTTTAATGCCTCAACTGCATTGACAAGTTCGACATATGCATAGAAAGCATAGTGTACCAACTCACCTTCTTCATCAACCATATCATCTGATGTAATCACATATTCTTGCAACCTTGCAGGCATGTGTCTTGTTTGTTGAGGTCTTCTTGGGCCTGCTTCACCTCTAACTTCTTCTTGTCAAACATCTCTTCCGACTTCACTAGCTGGTTCTTCACACAAGATTCTAATTGAATCTTTCTTGATATTTTCAGTCCAATCCCATTATTTAAGCTCATCTATGATCATGTCCCTGCTGATCATTACTTACTTGTTCACTGGGTCGAACAACTTGTAACCTCCAGTCAAATGATATCCTATCATAATCATTTGACTAGACTTGTCATCAAGCTTTCTTCTCAACTGATTTGACACATGTTTATATGCTATAGATCCAAACACCTTCAAATGATTCAAGCTAGGATTGACATCATACCAGCACTCATCTGGCGTAACTCCTTCTAGCTTCTTCCTCAGACACCTTTTCAAAATATACGTTGCAGTCGACACATCTTCTCCCCATAGTTCTTTAGGTAGATACTTGCCATTCAACATACTTCTCACTATGTTCATGATGTTTCGATTCTTCCTTTATGCAATTCCATTCTGCCGTGGAGTGTAGGGTGGCACTACCTCATGCACAATCCCTTCTTTTACACATAATGCATCAAAATATTTCGAAACATACTCTTCACCACCACTAGTCCTCAAAATCTTGAGCTTTCTACCACTTTGTCTTTCGACCATAGATTTAAACTTGGCAAATACTTCGATCACTACACTTTTCTTCTTAATTAGGTAAGTCCATAATTTTCGACTGAAATCATCTATGAAAATGACAAAGTATATGTTACCTCCAATCGAATCTACCTAGATAGACCCACATACATCAGAGTATATGACTTAAAGAATTGTCTTCGACCTGTTTTCTACATCCTTGCTGAAGCTATTCTTGTGCTGTTTCGATTGAACACGTTCTTCACACACTTCGTTTGGGATGTCGATTTCTGATAATCCTGAAACCATATTTCTTCTCTTCAAATCTTTGATATCTTTGAAATTAAGATGACCAAGTCTATAGTGCCATAACCATTCATCTTTGTTGGATGCACTTGTAAGGCACTTATGCTCCATCACATTTAGTTTGATCTTGAAGGTTCAATTCTAAGACATTGGAGCATTCAAGATCCACCTACCACCTGCATTGACGACTCTCATCACCTTGTATTTGACCGCACCTTGTAGTTCTTTTCGACTAATTGCCCTATACTGAGCAAATTTCTCTTCATGCCTGGTATGTACAAAATGCTGGAAATTACTAATCTCTTGCCATCCTTCCTCTTAATCAGAACATCATTAATACCTTCAGCTGCTAGAGTATTATCATTTGCGAATTTCACTGTGTTCTTCATTGAGGGCTTCATGTTGACAAACCAATCTTTCCTACTAGTCATGTGTGATGAGCATCCCGATTCCAAGTACAATTGGTCCTGGAATCTCCCTTCATCTCTTGTTGTGACCATCAACAACATTTCTTCTTCTTCTTCATTCTTTGCCAACTTAGCATCAAAATCTTGATTCTTTTGCTTTTCTGGACAACCACTAAAATAGTGACCATACTTTTGACAGTTGAAACACTAAATATGACTCTTGTCTGTCTTTCGACTACCACCTCTTCCTCTACCTGCAACACCACCTCTTTGGTTGCCTTGGTTCCAGGGTTTTCTTTGAATCGAATAGCCTCCTTCCTGGTGATTTCAACCATTCGAATTATTGTAGCCACCTTTTCCTTTGTTTTCGAACACCTTTCCTTTTCCTTTCTTATCTCTCGCAGATTGTGCCTGAAGAGCCACATCATTCTTCGACTTGCTTGCTGCTCTTTCAACCATTCTTTGTTCATGAGATTCAAGTGTACCTTGAAGCTCTTCTTTAGTCACATTCGACAAATCTTTTGACTCTTCTATGGCTACTACCATGTGGTTGAACTTTGGATCCAACGATCTCAAAATCTTTGAGATAACTGCTTTTATCGTCAGCACTTCTCCACATACTTTGATTTGATTCATAAGTTTTGTAACTCTTGTGAAGAAACTTGTAATGCTTTCACTATCTTCCATCTAAAGCAATTCATAAGTCCTTTTGTGAATTTGTGTAAACACCCCAAATTTGCCCTCACTTTTTCTCTCACTATGGCTTGTGATCTTTCATTTTTTTTGCCTTAGCATAAGCATACCATCTCATATTACATATTTGTTTCATCTGCATAGTTCCATTTCATCTGCATCTAGGGTTTGTGATCTGAGCAATCCAAGAAGTGATATGAGCCATCCCAATGGTCTTGAAGCTTTCCAAGAGGGTCCATGTGTGTTCCATGATCATAATATGCTCCCCAAAGTTCATAAAAGTCAAGGGATCACAAAGCATGGCAAAGGCATAGAGGCAGAGCTAGGGTTTTCCTGCACAGATGACCAAAATTAGGGTTTTGGTTTCAGAGGCCTTAATCTCAATTTTTTTGGTCATTCTTGTTTCTAATGGTCTTAATATGTTATAAGGATCATGTGTACCAAATTTGATGAAGAAATTCACAGTGGAAGTCATCTGATCATTGGGTAACTTCTTGAGCAAGTAAAGTCAAAATCAGGGCATCTGAGGCCCCCAACAAGGGTACCAAAGGGTCATCATCATCATTTTGAGTCTCTATGATCTTTATTTGATCTTAGAAGTGGTTGGAAGTTCACAAAGTTGAAGAATTTTGGGCCAAATGCAAACTTGCTATTTTTGGAAATGACTTGTAATGGAAACTTTCCATTTTGGGAAAGATTTTCAACCTATTCTTTCATGACCAAAAATGCTTCAAATGAAAACTTCTTGGGCATAAAAGTTGTAGATTATGTCTTCCCATTTTCAAAAAGTACTAGAACATGTCTTGTTTCATCCTAGAACTCAAGATATGGCCTTTCAAAGCTGGCAAAAATCCTATAATTTTCAAGTTCATGTCAAAGAGGATTTTTTGCAAATTCAAGTTTCAAGCCATTTCATGACCTCTAATTGATTGCTAAACATCATACAAACATAGTGCAATGCATTTGAACCAAAATTGTGCCTTGGATTGCAAGATTCATCAAGGCATTTTCACAAAATTCTCAAAGAGGGAAAGTTGCAAAAACCTTGGAAACCTTCTATCCATTTGTGTCAGCTGCATAAAATCAATCCTATGGCCCTCCATGAATCGGGCTGAGGCCATACACCCCTTGAAGCAAATCCTTCCATGGCCCATGCTTGAAGTACAAAGTTGTTGAATTTTTTGCAACTTGCCCATACATATCACAATAGGCCACAACAACTCTTCTGACCACTCCTATTGGCTTATGAAAACCCTAAGGAACACATTACATACAAGACATTGGCCTGAATGCTCCCACAAGTCAGATTGTAAGAAAACCACCAAGAACTTCCTTTCTTCAATTATGAAAAACCAGCCATCAAACCTCAAAACAAACTTCACCAATCATCTCAATATCACTCATAAAACACAAAGCAACCCTTAAATTGGCCTGAAAGCACACAAAACCAAAACACGATTTCTGGTGCAGCAGAACGGAATCATCAAAATCAGCCATCACAAACTTGTTTCAAGCATTCCAGAAGCCTGAGGGGATCCATTGGAGTGATTTTGCATCAAGGAAAGGTCCAGAAAGCCCAGAATCAGAAAGCTTCATCTCAGGTATACCTCAAGAGCATTTTTTCCAGAAGCTTTGTTTTAAGTTCCTAAATGATTCTATGTGTTCCCCTGAGCATGTTGATGTAATTTGTTTTGAAAATGGTTGAGAAATGGCCATGTATGCTTGCTCTGAAATTTTGCCCGTAAAATTTGTTTGCTTCGATTCTTGTTATTGATGAAATATAAATGGATTTCATGTCTGGATTCTTGTTTAATGTTGTTCATTGATCATTTCTGGAGAGTTTGATGCATTGATTTGAGGTTTTGAGTGAGTTCAGGGAAAGGTGTCACCGGAGAAGATGATCGGAACATTGTTCCGGTCACCTTAGGGTAATTAGGGTTTAATTAGGGTTTAGTTCTCAGTTTGAATTTAGGCCGTAGGATGAGTGTTTCCCGCGTGCATTGGAGGGTCCAGATTAGCCCATTAGCCCTAATTATAATTATTTAGTTTAATTAATTCAGATTAGTCCAGATTGAATCCAGGCCATCCAAACACGTGCCAGTCAACATCTCCCTCTCCAGTTCAAATCATGGCCCTTGGATGCTTTGACTTTGCATTTTATTTATTTTTATTTCATTTTTATTCATTTCTTTTTTATATTTTATTTAAAATAGTTAAAAACATCAAAAAAAATCTCATATTTTGCATTTCTGATCCAAATAATTTTCTTAACCTAAAAATGATTTTTATTTTACTTTTTGCATTTCAAAAGTATTTTTAAAATATTTAAATGTTATTTTTAATTAATTAATGGATTTTAATTAATTAAAAATGCATTTAGGTTTCTAAAAATCACCAAAAAATTTCATGAACCATTCCAATAAATTTAGAAACATTTTCCAACTCATCATAAAAAATTCTTTTTAGGTTTGATCATAATTTCATAATTTTCTTTGAATTAGGGTTCCTAAAATCACATTTTTCTAACCCTAACTTGAAAATTTCATTTCTGCCTAACCATGATGAGTTTAAACTTGATTATTTTTGCATTGTTTCACATATTGCATATAGTTTATAGGTTATTTTTCTCATGATTTTATCTTGCATTTTCATTTTGATTTGCATTTTCCATTAAGAATCACCCAAAAACCCTAGCAAACTTAGAAAAGTCATAACTTTCAATAGGATTAGCTTCTGACCTTCTCCTTTGGGGTGTGATCTTATATAGGATTAGGGTTTGATTGAGCTTGATTTCAATTTTTTATCATGTTAATTGCTTCTGTTTTGGTCATTTGCATCTCATACATTCATAAAATCCTAATTTCTCATGTTCATTTGCATTCATCTTTGCATATCATCATCATGTGAACTTGCCATGACATTTCAAGCATTTGTATGACATCTTAGACATCTTAAGACATGCTTAAACATTGCTTGATCATTTCTTCATTCATTTGCTATGTTTTGCATCCATTATATTTCAAGAACATTCATGTATTTTCAAGCTTCATTCATGCTTCCTTTGCATCTCATCCTTGTATGATCATTCATATGCATCTTGTATGACTTTGCATCACCTCACAATGCATTTACATTTCAAATTCACTTCTGAATTTGGTCTTTACATCTCATTTCAATTCATTTCCTTTTGCTATGCCTTATGCATCCATACTAACATTTCAGGAGCTTTTGGGTAAGTTATCTGGGAGATGGATTTGGCTTCACCTCCCACCTCTTCTTTCCTTTGAATATGCATATTTACATGTATTTGAAGTGAAATTGCTTCACTTATGTTCCATCCTTCTTACTTTCCCTCTTTTAAGTTACTTATCTTTTTCAGGAAGTAAGTAACTTATTCTCATTCTTCCTTCTCTTTTTATCTGCTTCTTCCATTGGTGGCCTTGAAGATCCTTTCTCTTAAGTCTAACAAACCATAAGATACCCAAGCATGATAACTTTTAGGGTTTTATATAGTCCCCCTTGGTATTTTACCTTTGAGTCTCCTTGAGTCTCTCTTCTCATCTCAATAATCAGAGACTAAACTCTTAAAGCTTTAGGACTTTGAATTAGGGTTATGCATGCATCCTTCTCTTAGGATGGAGTGTATAAATTTAATCCTAAGTGTTAAAACTTTAATTTGTTTACACCTCTTAATAAAAACACATTACTAATCACTAAGGCTTTATCTTGAAACTTGGGCCTTACATTAGGGTTCTATCTCTTCCTCATGGTTAAGAGGGACTAACCCTAGTGTTTAATGGACAAGTCCCCCTCAAGTTGTCTTACAAACTTAAAATCCACTTCTTAATATTATCCCTTTAATTAAAATCCATTTAATAAAGGCTTGTTATATAATGAATTTAATCCCTAACCATGGATTAAGTTGGGGTATCTTCCTCAGCTTAAGTGTTCTCATCTATTATCCTTCTATTAGGATGGTGTAATGAGTTCACTAATTTGTGATTAGAGATTAAACTCATTATTAACACTAAACAAAAACCCAAAAACATCTAATTAATCACAAGTAGGTTAATGATCTTAATCCTACATCATCATGGTAATTAAGTTGAGATGCTTATCTCATACTTAAGTATGCTCATTATCCCTAATCAGGGAGGATATAATGGGTTTACAAACCCTTGATTTAGGCTTAAGCTCATAATCCTATGCAAAACGCCAAAAACAATAAAAAACTGAAAACATAAAAAACAAACAATAATCGTCTCCTTCGGGATTCTTTTCTCATCGCACTCATTCACAAACGAGAACTTGCTTCTTCCGTCTAATGCAAGACAATTAGCACTCGAGCCATACGAGTCATACACTTGAGCATAGACAAGTAAGCAGTTCACAATCAATTCATTTTCAGTCTCTTTGAGTCGAACTACGGTGTTCTGACTTCTTCATTGCACGAGAGGATACGTAGGCATAACTTAACAGTTATCGAACAAAAGTCTCTTGGTTATCCCCCTCTTTCAGCATTCTTTTCTAAGCCTCAGTTCCTGAGCACTCACTCACCTTTTTTCACTGACACTTGTACTTTCCCTTCCTAGCTTTTGCACACAGATAGCACATACACCTACCCCCTTTAAACACAATCTTGTAAGCGTGGATCCCGTCGAGTACGACAGACAATCTGGGTGCTAATACCTTCCCAGGTTGTAACCAACCCCCTTTCTCAGTTTGTCTGGTTCGCAACCATCTTATCCATCTCTTTCCAGGTTTATAGATCATTACCTTTCCTTCGGGATAAAAATACCTAGCTAGTGACTCTATTCAATTCAACCTCATTTTCTCTCTTTTCGCCGATCGTTCGCGTTTTCACTGGGATGTAAATCTTTGGGAGCGACAACTTGGTGACTCTGCTGGGGATTATCTCTTGCAACCAGGATTTCTTGTTCTTTTTGTAGGTTTCTCCTATCGCTTGTTTGATTTGTGTTTATGGGGGTGTTATGTGTTATGGTGCTTTTATTTATTGCTTTCTTTACAGCTTTATTTATCGCTTTCATTTACTGTTTTTATGCATTTCATATTATTGTCATCATATCATGTGCTGGATCTGTTGTTTACCTTGGTGGGAGGGATACTCAGTGAGTAAGGTTCCATACCAAGAGCCTGAGTGACAAATAGGATTAGAGTGGATTCATATTCTTTCCCATTCCATTTCAGTCTGGTGCGGGAATATGAAACACGGTTCAAACATGGGTTTCTTCTTGAGAACTTTGTGCTACGAATTTCCTGTAGTACTAGGGCTATTTGGGAAGCCTGCTAAGTCTGGATGACCTTTTTAGATGACCTTCAGCATCTGAGGTGAATTATAGGAGGATCCTTTATGATTAATGTAAACACTGTACCTCCGGGTTAGAAGTGTTTACACTTCTCATAACTGATCCAAGTATGAGGATCTATGTTCTAGAACAATACCTGTGAGGGGGTTGGGATGTTTACAGGTTTGCAAGAACCCTTGACCTCATCATACCCTGTTACTAATATTGTTAAGGTTACACTATTTTGGACTGATCTTATGAAACCCTGGACTTGTGACTCTTTATTTGAGTCCCCCACCTAGTTACTGGTTCTCTAAGCTTTCATCTGGACTTATGAACACACATGGACCTTATCAAAACAGATAACAGATCCAGCACCTGATCACAAACCCTTGCATATCATTCTGCATACATCATTTTGTATCATTTTAACATCTGTCTATTTGTTTTACAGGGTATCCACATCATCTTTGGTTTGGTTTTGTCTGTTCTTCTGCTCAGACATCTTCATCAGATATATTCATTAGCTATCTTCATCAGAGATCCTCTTCAGCTGATATCTTCTCTAGTTGTCTTCATCAGTTATCTTCATCAGAGGTCCTCTTCAGTTGTTATTTTCTCCTTAGTGATCTTCATTAGCACCCATTATCAGTATGGACTCATCTAGGAAGAGCAACATTACATACCATTTCTTTGAGCCCTCTCTGGTAGGTATCAGGCAGATTCAGACACTCATCACTCCTGATCATGTCCCTTTATTTAGGGAACACTATGGTGGTATCATGGACATGATCATGGACTTGGATGCATCACAAAGGAGTATGATCCACACTTGCCTTCAGTTCTATGACCCTCCTCTCAGATACTTTACTTTCCCAGACTTTCAGTTGGGTCCTTTGTTAGAAGAATTTTCCATGTTGTTGGGTGTCCCCATCAGGAGGGGGATTCCTTTCAACCCTGAGATGTCTGCTCCTAGGAATGAGGATATAGATAAGGCCCTGTATTTGGAAGCCACCATCATTAATCAACATATGATCACTAAGGCTGGAATCCCAGGCCTCCATTTGGACTTCTTGATCACTCAGGCCACCAGTCTTGCTGCAGCAAGGAAATGGACATTGTTTGTGCTCTCTTAGCCCTTAGAATATATGGTATCATCTTGTTTTCAGACGAGCCTAAGTTTGTAAGCAAGAGTTCTATCCATCTCTTCTTGCTGAAAAATCCAGTTCCTACCTTGCTAGGGGGTTTCTATTACTCAGTGCATCAAAGGAATGAGAAACAGAGGGGAAGATTAGTCAGATGTTGTGCACCTCTCTTCTACTGTTGGCTATTGAGACACTTGCCGAAGACAAAAGCTTTCCTGAATCCTCATCAGTCAAGAAATTGGGCTAAGAGAATGATTGCTCTCACTTCAGAATACATCATGTGGTGCACTCAGAGCACCAAGGGCAGGGACATAATCACAAGCTGTGGGCAGTATCCCAATGTACCTCTTATTGGAATGAAGGGTTGCATCAACTAAAATCCTTTGCTGTTAAAAAGGCAACTAGGGTGTGCCTTAGTACATCCACCAAGAGAGCAGGACTTATCAGAAACCCATTACTGTGACATTCAGAATAATCATGCTATCGTCCGACAAGCAGCCTGGGCTTGGGATAACATTCAGACAAAAGGGACTTCCATTCTTAGCAAGTGCAACAACATAGCTTCAGCTCAGTATATTGATTGGTCTCGTATCAGAGGACAGATCACCCGCATGCTATTCACCCTGAAGGATGTGCCAGGACCATCAACAGTAGAGCCTGTAGCTACAGTCAGTTTAGAGGAGTTTGAGAAGTTGAAAGAAAGGAATGCTCAGCTCTCTGAAGCCCTGAAGAAGACCCTCTGGGAGAGGAATGATAGTCGTCTGGACAATGAGAGGTTAGAGAAGCTCCGGATCGAGCATATGACCAAGATTGAGAAGACAAATGATTACATCAGAAGGGCCCGAGCAGGAGAGTTGGTATTGAAGAATGCTTGCAAAGAAGCTAAGATTCAGAAAGCCAGAGCTGAGCACTACTTGGAAGAGAGTCAGGCTAGATGGATCAGAATTACTGAGGCTCATTCACATGAAGATCAGAAGACCCAGGCTAGGATAGAACAGCTGGAAGCTAATGAGAAGATGAATCAGGAAGCCTTGTTAGCAGCACAGAAGGAAATCTCCGAGTTAAAATTCCGGGTAGGGTTGAAGAAATCAAAAGACCAAGACAAGTATAAGAAGTTGACAAGTGCCATTGCTACCAGGAACCTTCTTATCAAGACCATCACAGAGCATCCAGTTGGACCAGTGACTGATCTCTCCTGAAGGAAGTCAAAGAGGATGACTTTGGGCTGGATGTTTGATTTCTTTGTACTTGTACTTCATTTTGTTTGTACTTTTGTTGATTTTGTTGTATTTTGACCCACCATGGGAACTTGTTGTAATCATAAACTATGTATCTTTGCATTTGAAATATATGGTTTGTGTGTCATCCTTTGGGCTTCATTTCTCTTCAACATCATCATTCCTCGAGGTCTGGAAGGTCAAAACCAAAGAACCAAACTGGATACCCTTGGAAGACAAATAGACATACTGCATTTCATACTAACCTCATTTCTTTGTTTTGTAGGTGTTCTTGTTGTTGTTTTCTCACTTTGCTGTTGTTTCAGGAAACATTGCTCATAGGAGGGTTTTCCCCATCAACAGAGTTCACCGGTATCTGTGAACACCCCAAATTTTCCCTCACTCATTTCACCATGGCTTGTGATCCTTTCATTTGCATAAGTTCAATCATACCATCTCATATTACATTTTTGCTTCACTGCATTGATTCAAAGTCATCTGCATCTAGGGTTTGTGATCTGAGCAATTCCTGAGCTATCTGAGCCACTCCAAAGGTCTTCAATCATCTCAAGAGGGTCCATTTATGTTCAAGCATCATATTATATCCTCCCAGGGTCAAGGAAGTCAAAGAATCACAAGAACTGAGAAGGGCATGGAAGTAGAGCCAAGCTTAACTACACAAATGACCTAAAATTAGGGTTTTGGTTTCAGAGGCCATAACTCCAAATTTTTTTGTCATTCTTGTTTCTATTGATCTCTATATGTTATAAGGATCATGCATACCAATTTTCATGAAGAAATTCAATGGGGAAGGCATCTGATCAATAGATGACTTCTTGAGCAAGTCAGTGCAAAATCAGGGCATCTGAGGCCCCCAATCATCCAACCAAAGGGTCTTATCCATCATTTTGAATGTGTATGATCTTTATTTGATCTTAGAAGAAGTTAGAAGTTATCAAAATTGAAGAATTTCAAGCCATTTGCAAAGTTTCCATTTTGGGAAAGTGGCTTATAATGTAAACTTGCCATTTTGGGAAAGTTTTTCAACCTCCTCTTTTTGATTCAAAAATGCTTCAAATGAAAAATTCTTGGTCATGAAAGTTGTAGATTGGATCCTCCCATTTTCAAAAAGTACAAGAACTTGACCTAATTCATCATAGAACTCAAGTTATGGTCTTGCAAAGTTGGGAAAAATCACAAAAATTCACTTATATGCCAAAGAGGGAAACTTGCAAATTCTTGTACCAAGGCAATTTGTGACTTCTAATTGGTGTCTAAGCATTACACAAGCATTGCACATGACTCAAACTTCAGAATTGTCCAAAGATTTCTCAAGTTCCATGCCTTAAACTTCAAGAAATTCAAAAGGGGCCAAAGTTGTATAAAATTGCAAAATGATCCAAATCTCCTCACCCACTTGAGCCAACTCACTAAATTATTTTCCATGGACCTCCTTGAAGCTGGCTGATTCGAACCATGCCCCTAAACCAGCCTGCCATGAGCCCATACCTCAAGTACACCAACTTTTGACATTTTGGCAACTTGCCCATACCAATCAGCATAGGCCAGCACCCACTCTCTGACCTATCACATTGCATTATGTGGATCAAAACCAAGCAAAAGCACACAACATTGCAGCCAACACTTGAGAATATACAGCATACTCAAAAATCCCCAAATTTGCAAAAGCCTTCGAATCTCTTAACTCAACCATCAAACCTTCAAACTTCTTCCACCATTCAACTCCATAAACATCACTGATCATTTCCCACCCTTCATTTTGCCCTAAAAAGCCCAGAATCAAAAACACGATTTTCACACTTCATGAACTGAGCTTCTGCCATTTTCATTTTGGGGCCATATAAACTCCAACTAAGCATCACAAACACTTCAGAAGGATCATTGGAGCTGATTTGAAGCAAGGAACTGGCCAGAAAGCACCATTTTCGAAAGCTTCAGTTCAGGTATCATCAAGAAATTTTTTTCCAGAAATGATTTCTTAAGTTCTTAGATTGTTCTCCATGCTTCACTGATCACACTGCACCTTTTTGTTTTGAAAGTGATTCAGTTTTAAGCATGTATGAAGCTTCTGAAATTTCTGTGATTTTTTCCGTTTTGATTCGAATCTCTCTGTTCATGTGAAATAAATCCTGTTTGATGATTGATTCTTGCTTAGAATGGGGTGGGGATCATTTCTGGAGAGTTTAAGAGCTTGGGGATGCGTATAGAGAGAGATAGCATAGGAGACTGGCCGGAGAAGATGACCGGAACACTATTCCGGTCACCTGAAAGTAATTAGGGTTCAGATTAGGGTTAATGACATAATTAGTGAAGTTTGAATTTGGGCCGTCCATTTGCGCGCGCTGGTCAATTCCCTCCCCTTTTTATTTGAATCTAGGCCTTTGGATCTGAATACTTTCATTTTAATTCATTTTAATTTCATTTTTATTACATTTCTTTCTACATTTTATTTAAAATAGTAAAACATTTCTAAAAAATTTCATTTTTTGCATCTTGTCTTAAAATATTTTTCTCATTCTGAAAATAATTTTTATTTTATTTTTTGCATAAATTTCGTATTTTTAAAATATTTAAATGTTTATTTTAATTAGTTAATGAGAATTAATTAATTAAAATATCATTTAAGTTTCTAAAAATCACCAAAAAAATCACATTGCATCTTGATACATTTAAAGACATTATCAAACTCTTCAAACAAATTTCTTTTGGGTTCTTGACCTATTTTGACCTTTTTCTTTGGAATTAGGGTTCTTAAAAGTCAATATTTTTGTCCTAACTTAGAAAAATCCTTTCTGCCTAACCATGAGGAGTTTGATGATGGTTCTTTTTGCATTGCATTCTTTATATCATGTAGTTTCTAGGATAAAATTGGTTTGAATTTATCTCTCATTTTCAATTTGTTGTGCATTTTCCCTTTTGAAGTGCCTTAAAACCCTAGCCAACTTGAGAAAATCATAACTTCCATTAGGTCAAGATTTAGGTCTCCTCCTTTGGGTAGTGAACTTGTGTAGGGTTAGGGTACCTTTGATCCCATTTTCAATTTTTTATCATGTCATTTGCTTCTGGTTTTGAATTTTGTATTGCATGTTATGTATAAACCCTAATTTTTGCCTTCATTTGCATCCATCTTCCATATGCTTGCATTCATGAACTTGCCATGATATTTTGTGCATCCACATGACTTCTAAGACATCTTAGGATGTATTAGAATCATGTTTGATCATTGCATCATTCATTTACCATGTTGTGCATTCATTTCATTTCATAAACTTTCATGAACTTTCATGGTTCAAAACATGCTTCATTTGCATCCTCATCCTTGTATGATCATCCACAACTCTTGACATATGTTTACATCATCTCTTAGCATCATTAACATGATGTTTATGCTTCTGGTTTTGGTTTGCATCATTGCATTCATTTCATGTTCACTTCATTTCATTCCCTTTTGCTAACTTTTCAGGTGGTAAGTATTTGAGAAGTAAATTTGCCTTCACTTCTCATAATGTCTTCTCATCTCTCTTATGCATCCTTGTTGCATTTTACTTTTGTATTAGGGTGAGCTTGCTCATTCATGCTCCTTATCCTCTTTCTTTCTTCAAGAAACTTGTCTTCTTAAGTGAAGCAAGTTGTCTTGTTTCTTTTTGCTCCTCCTTCCTTCATCCTGTTTCTTCCATGGTGGTTTCTTTCCTGAAGATCTTTTGCAATCCTCATGAACCCTAGGACCCCCCAAGCATGATCACAATTAGGGTTTGATTAGTCCCCCCCATTAGTCTTACCTTTGTGTCATCTTTGAGTCTTCTCTCCTCATCTCTTAATCAAGGACTAAACCTTAAAGGTTTTAAGGCTTTGTGATTAGGGTTGTGCCTGCATCCTTCTATTAGGATGAAGTGTATAACTTTAATCCTAAGTGTTAAACCCTTAATGTGTTTAAATCCTTTAATCAATCCACCTAATAACCACTAAGACATAAAGCTTGTAACTTGGGCCTTGCATTAGGGTTCTAATTCTTCCTTAATTGGTTAAGAAGGACTAACCCTAGTGTTAATGGACAAGTCCCCCTCAAGTTGTCTTACAAACCATAAATCCACTTATTAACCTTACCATTAACTAAAATCCATTCTAATAAAGGTTTTGTTTTGTCATGAGGTTAATCCCTAATCATGGATTAAGTTGAGGAGCCTTTCTCAACTTAAATGTTCTCATCTATTATCCTTCTATTAGGATGGTGAAATGAGTCCATTAAATCTTTGATTATGGCTTAAACTCATTACTTAACACTAAACAAAAACTCAAAAACATCTAAATAATCACAAGTAGAATAATGATCTTAATCCTACATCATGGTGATTAAGTGTGAGGTGCTTACTTCACACTTAAGGTATTGTCATTACCCCTAAGCAGAGGGAGGATGTGATAAGTTTACTAACCCTTGGTGTAGGCTTAAGCTCATTTTCCTATGACAAACTCTAAAAAGCAATAAAAGATTGAAAGCACCAAAAACAAGCAATGATCGTCTCCTCCGGGATTCTTTTCTAATCATCTTCACTCACAAACGAGAACTCGCTTCTTCCGTCTAATGCAAGACAGTTTGCACCTGAGCCAGACAGGTCATACACTTGAGCATAGACAAGCAAGCAGTTCACAAGTCAATTTATCTTTCAGTCTCTTTGAGTCAAACTACGGTGTTCTGACTTCCTCATTGCACGAGAGGATACGTAGGCATAACTTAAAAGTTATCGAACAAAAGTCTCTGTATTTTCCCCTCCTCCAGCATTATTCTTTTTAGCCTCATTATCCTGAGCTTTGCACTCCCGTTCCAGCACTGACACTTCACATACTTCACTTCACTTTCTTCCAGCACTGACACTTGCATTCTTTCCAGCTTCGATTCACAGATTGCACTGACACTACCCCTTTAAAACACAAATCTTTTAAGCGTGGATCCCGTCGAGTACGGAGGACAATCTGGGTGCTAATACTTTCCCAGGTTGTAACCAACCCCCTTTCTCAGTTTCTCTGGCTCGCAACCGTCTTATCCATCTTTTCTCAGGTTTATACAGCATTACCTTCCCTTCGGGATAAAAATGCCTAGCTGGCGACTCTTTTCATTCTCTTCTCTTTCGCCGACCATTCGCGTCTGTACCCTTCTTGGCCCTGTGTCATCAGGCGGGAGCGACAATATCCTACAAGAAACAACCTTCCGAGCTTACAGATGGACCAAGTTCAGCAAGATTTGGCTGACGTGAGAACTCAAATGGCTAATGAGAGAAATGAAATGAGGGCTCAGATGAACCAGTTCATGGCAGTAATGACTGGGTTGGCCCAAAGCCAAGAAAGATTAAGAGAGTTGGTCGAGCGGCAAACTCCTAAAGAGAATCATCCAGGTACAGGAGGTACTAGCAACAATGATCACGTGCAGCCACGTACTGACCCCCCGGAGTTTGGGCCCCATCTCAACCCTGAAGTCAATGCTATTAGGAATACTCAAGTTAACACTGGAGGTCGTGCCTTGCAAGAGGAACCTCAAGAGGAACAATTTATTGTAATTGGTGCTGGGGATGAAGTCTATGATCGTTGTTTGGATGAAATAACAAAAAAGATGAGATCTCTGGAGTCCCAAAACTCCTTGGGATTTGATGTTATGGACATGGGTCTAGTTGAGGGAGTCAGGATTCGTCACAAATTCAAACCTCCTTGCTTTGAAAGATATAATGGAACTTCTTGTCCTCGTACCCATCTTCAATCCTTTCTGGGAAGATTGAAGGCTTGCACTATGGACGAAAAGTTGTGGATGTTCTACTTCGAGGATAGTCTGACTGGGGCATCCCGTGAATGGTACTCTCACCTGACCAGAGCAACAGTCAGAAATTGGACGAATTTGGCCGAAACTTTCATACGCCAGTATCAATATAACTTGGACATGGCTCGCAACAGAAATCTCCTAATGGGTATGTCACAATCTTCAAGAGAAAGCTTCAGGGAGTATGCCCAAAGATGGAGACAGTTAGTTGCTGCTGTTCAACCTCCAATGTCTGAAAGAGAAATGGCCGATATGTTCATGAACACCCTATAGGGGACATAAATTGATAGGCTTACTGCTTTCTCTTCCACTAGCTTTGCTGATGTGGTCATAGCGGGAGATAGAATTGAAAGTTTGTTAAAGATGGGAAAGATTTCTGATAATGGCGCCAACTCCAACAACACAAGGAAACCTTTTGCAGGGCCTCACAGGGCAGGTGAAACCAATTCAATACACATGGGCAGAGGTAGGCCCCAGTATATGCCAAGATCAATAGTTGTCGTCACAATTCCAGCTCTGGCACCTCAACAACAGTACACTCCACAACCACAACATTTCCCTCAGCAACAACAATTTCCTCAATAAAGGTCTTACAACAACAACAACCAACATCAACGTCCTTTCCAACAAAGGCCCTCTCAAATCAACAGGGTAATCGACTCTATCCCGATGCCCTATGCCACTTTACTACCACAACTTTTGAAGCTCAATCTTGTTGAATTGAGGACTCTGGCTCCACCAGATCCTCAGAACATTCCAAGGAATTATGACGTCAACGCCAAATGTGCCTTCCATTCCAATGCACCTGGCCACACAACAAAAAATTTCAGATCCTTGCACATGAAAGTCTAAGACTTAGTTTATTCCAAGGCTTTAAATTTTGCACCTCCTCCTAATGTCACAAAGAATCCTATGCCTAGCCATGGTGGCCCCATGATAAATGCAATTGAGGAGGATCAACCAGTGAACCTAATTGAAGATAATGCAAGTATTCAAACACCTCTGGCCGAGGTTAAAGCCCAGCTTTTAAAGTGCCAGGTGTTCCCAGGTTGTGAGGCCTACTGTGAATCTTTCAAATTTTCCACCAATGGTTGTGCAAGTTTAAAAAGTGGCATCAATGATCTTATCAGAGAAGGTATTCAACAAATCACGCAATAGTTTCAGCTTCTACGACATCAACAACTTTTTCTCCTACAACATCAGTAAACGCCTCTCCTACAACTTAAAAACAATCGTTTTGACAGATTCCTCTACAAAGTAAACAATCATCCCTTCTACCACCTCAACAGACATTAGTTCAATCGCATCCGCCTCTACAACAACAACAACCATTAAGAATGACATCTCCACAGTCACCATCTATTATGACCCGACAATGGTCCCCGATTCCAACAAATTTCGACAACAATCTCAACAACAACAACCCAACTTCAGTCTTTCACCACCACCATCAGTCAGAAATCCTGTTACCATCTATTACGATCCACAGACAATAATAGTTCCTACTTCCGCCGCAGTTAGTCCAGTCACCATCACAATACCTAGACCCATTCCGTATGAAAAAGATAATGCTGTTCCGTGGCACTATGGTTCAGACCTCTACTGCAACGGGAAGAGAGTCGCTTTTGATTCTTCAACTTATACACCGCAGATTGATAATGTTGGGGGATGAAGAGGCTTCACTCGAAGTGGACGTCTATTCGCGTCACAAGTTCCGAGAGTTAATGTTGAGGCAGAAGCTGCTGCCAAAGCAAAAGGCAAGGGTGTGGTGCCTGAAGAACCAATGGCAAAAGAAACTCAAAATACGTCCTTTGATCAGGACGTAGACGAGTTTATGAGGATAATCAAGAGAAGCCATTATAAGGCCGTGGATCAGCTCCACCAGACTCCCTCCAAGATCTCCATTCTATCAGTGCTATTATGTTCCAAAGCTCATCGAGATGCATTACTTAAAGTCCTGCATGCAGCCTACGTGCCTGAGGAGATTACGGTTAATCAGCTAGAGGCGGTGGTTTCTAATGTTAATACTAGTCATGGACTAGGCTTCACCAACACTGATTTGACTATGGAGGGTCGTCATCATAATAAAGCTTTGCACATCACTCTAGAGTGTAAAGGGGCTGTGCTTTCACATGTTCTAGTTGACACTGGGTCCTCACTCAATGTCTTCCTAAAGAAAGCCCTTGTTAAGCTTGAATATGATGGTATAGCTCTCCGACCAAGCAATCTGGTGGTCAGAGCTTTTGATGGTTCCAAGAGGTTTGTTCTTGGAGAAGTGGAGCTGCCTATGATAATAGGCCCACAGGTCTTTCAAACTACTTTCTACATGATGGACATTCAGCCGGACTACAGCTGTTTGTTGGGTCGACCTTGGATTCACGCCGCTGGCGCAGTTACGTCGACCATTCACCAGAAATTAAAATACGCGTGGGAAGGGCAAATTATCACAATCTGTGGGGAGGAAGACATTTTTGTTAGCCATCTGGCTACTTACAAATATATTGAGATGGATGGTGAGATCCACGAGACCATGAGCCAAGGTTTCGAAGCACTAAATGTCAATAAGGCGACGACTGAAGTATTTGCTGCATCCCAAGAGGATAGGATGAGTACTTCAATTGTCTCCTACCAACAGGCTCGAAAGGTTGTTGAAGATGGGAACGCCTAAGGCTGGGGCAAGTAGCTACCTGTGGAGAAGAAAGAAGAAAAATTCGATTTGGGTTATAAACCATCCCGACAGGATCAAGCAGAGGCTGCTAAAGAGCCCAAATTCGTAAATGGGGGAATGCTGACCCCAGATCCTGTCAATAATGTGGAAGACGAGGCTAAAAGCTGTAATACCTCAAAATTTTCCCTCATATTTATTACCACTAACTGGCTTTACGCTTTTCATTCACCTGCATTTCTCATTAGGTCATAACATTCATAATCACGCATTTGCATTGAGCTCCTAAGGCATGGGATCAAAGCATTTTCTTATAATATGGATTCTCTATTTTAGAGGACACTTATTCATTAGTATATACTCAAGGGCAGGAAGATTAAGGTTTCTCCTGTGATATGTTGGTTTATGGGATTGAAGATCATTGTGCCAGATTTCGTCTCGAGGCTACTTTGAGTATCACGCTTCACTACAAGCTCATTATTGTCAATGCACATCTCAAGTAATAGGGTTTCAAAAGTTGGAATTGGGTTTCTCTATGAATTGTGATCCTTAACATCTTGGTCATCTTCGTCATTCAGATCATGGGTTAGGGTTTATTTCCCTTAATCATGTGATAATCAATAAAGTTCCTATGCGGAGTTTGTTCATAAGTGATCTCGTCGTTCATGGAATTCCATTATCACGTCAGGCATATGTTATTGAGGATCTAGGTGTGTGTAGAGCCAATAAGGATTTCAGGTCAGAAGCATCATGGTGTTTAGGGTATAAGAGATTGGACTCGTGCGACGATCAAAGCGCCATGGTCCTCCCAGTTGCTTGCCGTTTATTAGTGGCGATTGAAGCTAATTGATTTAGTTGTCTAAAGGTTGGGATTCGTTAAGAATTCAAGGTGTACGTGGATGGTACGTGTTGAGATTGGTCGTGCGGAATTCAAGAGACAAATCCATTAAAACATGTTCGTTTTGAGTGCATTAAATCCATTCACTTTCCGAATCCATTCTACAAGTTCAATTCAATTCGAGTCCATATTCATTTAGATCGCTTATCAATACACGCCTGAAAACCAATTAATCCCCATATTCATAACACTTTTGTTTTAAACCATTCATTTCCTCTTGGTAAATCGTGTTAAACCAAGTCATTATCCATATTCATCAATTTCCAAACCCATTCTAAACATAATGTTATTATTTTCAACATTTAATCCAATTAAACTTGTTGCATTTTTTGTAGCTTTGGTATGTTCTTCCTGTCAATGTACTTTAGTAAGACTAGTGATCTTCTCTTGAACTCACACAAACCTAAATACAATATGTCCATTTTCAGGGGTGGTCCGTCCATATTTTATAGCAGAACTCAGAACA
Organism: Lathyrus aphaca; assembly: GCA_963966055.1. Classification (NCBI taxonomy): domain Eukaryota; kingdom Viridiplantae; phylum Streptophyta; class Magnoliopsida; order Fabales; family Fabaceae; genus Lathyrus; species Lathyrus aphaca. The sequence continues at coordinate 238,614,279 of OZ014525.1, forward strand.
CATCACATGAGAAAGAGGCTAACTCATAACAGAATTTTACAGCAGCAAAATAGGAGAGAGATCTAGTTATTGAGTTACACAAAACAAACAGAACACACAACGCTGAGACAATATCCCAAGCTCCCAATCTCCTGACAAATCCTGCAATTCACCTCTTGCAATAACCCCTCACCCCAATCTTCATCTTCATCTTCAACCCCAATTTCAATCTTCACCAATTCAGCACTTGCGCTCCAGAGAACTACGACCACTTCAAGAACACATTCAATCCAGATTCTGACAACAATATCATGAATGAACTCATCGAATCCAAACCAACAACCCTATCACAGGAGTAGATGTGAGAAAGATGAGGCATAGTTGTCCAAAACCGTAATGACGACGAGAACCGAAGGACCACAAAAAAGAGAAGTTTCATACCTCAGAATCCTCATAGGATCATCATCACCTTCACACTTTGCAGGATCTTCTTCGTTCTTCATAACCTCCAAGAACACACGAACCTTCAGCTTTAATCTCTAACCTCAATTTTGAATCCATCTTTGAATCTTCATCTTCGATTCGTGCTTACTCCATCACATTGTTTCATCTTCATCAGCGCCAATCCTTAACAACCTCCCCGCGAAAACTCTCCAAGACTCTTCAACCTTCTCCATCGCTCAACTTCATCATCACCGCCACGAACCCTGCAAGAAGCATCAACATCACAACGAGTTCAGATTTGAAGCAGAAAAATAAGAAGAAACTAGATTCAACCATATATCTGCGAGGTACCGATTCTCGTCGCAGACCATGAATTCTCGATTAAGATGCAGAAGCAAAGGCTGTTGGATCGTATCTCCAACCTCCTATCGTTATCTCCACTGCGTAACCATCACAGCGCACATATCAGCACCAATCCACCTTCAATTTCACTATGCGATTCCTCCACACCTCATCTTCAACCTCTCGAGTTTAATCCGCCAATCTCCTCTTCAATCTCCCCAACTCCTCTTCACCACTCCGCCCCTTCACTCACACAACAATCACCCCTGCCATACCCCCACACAACTCATTTTACATCCGCACTAACCAACTCCAATAACAGAAAATCGGGAACAAGGGCTTCATATAAGAGTTTCTAGCTGAGAAAGAAACAGGGATGAGAGGAAATTTTGCAACACAACAATCCGTAGTACGACACCTACCACCCTGACCCACCACCTTATAACTGATTCACACCGCCTCAACCTGAACATACCATGCAACACCTTCCATCTCCATCTCACTCCATCAACTTCACTCCATTGATTTTGCTTCTTCACACAACTTCTTCAAAACTTCTTCACACAACGTCATTTT